>JAVIWB010002316.1:0-105522 GCA_031893035.1 Dermolepida albohirtum | reverse complement strand
TAATCCGAGTGACACGATCTGTCTCACTGGTACCTTTGCAACGTGAAAACGAAAACAATAAAAAAAGGAACTACGTATGGCGTAAGTGTGCTCCGAACTTGGGTTACATTGTGATTGTTTTTGTTTTTCTCTACTCGTGTTTTTTTTTTAAAGTCACTCGTTGTCTGGGTTCAATAAATAAACCTACACACAATATCCATATCCATGAGGCGTTTAGGTATTTTTAACCATGCACAAAAGTTGTAAGATGCAATTATTCTTCTTACTTTTTCTTACTTATACAATGTGATCGAAGAAGAATGATTAAATTGGTATTACGGAAGCAGAACATTGTCAGTTCTTAAGTTTACAAGTATTGTATTGTCAAAATATTTTTATTTTATGAATGGCATGAGAATTTATTCTTGTCATAAATTTTGTTTCTTAATTTTGTATTATTTTTATCTACGTATCATAAATAACAGTATTACTTAATACTAGGGCCATCGAGAATGGCGTTTACCGTGTAGTAAGACATTTTCATTACTATAAGGAAATTGTTCATAAGTACACGGCCTGACCTAGAGATGACGGTAGTTGTTTGAAAAATATTATGTGTGTATTAGAAAGTACACAATCTATAAAGCATATGTTTTAAGTTTGAAGACGCCACATTGTTTAGTATTTGACAGATATAGTGGCGATACTGGATGATCGTCGACTGAAAGTGCGCGAGCCAGCAAACATAGTAGACATATCAAAAAGTGCGGTACATCGCATATTATTTGAAAATTTGGACATGAGAAACCTGCGTGCAAGATGGGTGCCGCGTTTGCTCACACTCGAGCAAAAACAGTGTCGTGAAGATTTTTCAATTGAGTGTTTAACGCAGTTTCACAGCAACAAAGAATTTTTGCGCCGTTTCGTTAACCATGGATGAAACATGGGTCCATCGCTTCACACCCGAGACAAAAGAACAATCAAAACAATGGACTCAAAAGGCTGAACCGGCCCCAAAGAAGGCGAAGACCGTTTCATCTGCAGGCAAAGGTCATGGCATCGGTTTTTTGAGATGCGTCTGGAATAATTTTCACTGACTATCTTGAGAAAGGAAAAACTATTAACGGCGAGTATTATGCGAACTTATTGCAACGTTTGAGCGAAGAAATCAAGCAAAAACTGCCGCGCATTTGGCTAAGAAGAAAGTATTGTTTCATCAAGACAATGCACCAACTCACAAATTCGTTATTGCAATGGCCAAAATTAATGAATTGTAGTTTGAATTGCTATCTCATGCACCCTATTCGCCAGATTTAGCCCCCTCGGATTATTTTCTGTTCCCAAACTTGAAAAAATGGCTTAATTGTCAAAGATTTTCCAACAATGAAGTCGACAGTTAATGGCTGTTTTGATCGAACTTATTGAACATCGCTGGGAAAAGTGTATAGAGCTGAAAGGAGATTATGTTAAAAAATAAATATATTTTTGTGTTTTCTTTGTTGGGTCGGGTACTTCTGGAACCACGCTCATAGATATATTCAACCTAGTTTTGTTACGAGACATCAATGACTTCAAATATATTTCTTGAATTATTCTTGATTTCCCTGCATAAATTGTTGGCGATTTGAATGCCTTTCCTTAAATATTAATAAGTAGTGGAAGATGACTTTCTAGATTACTTGATTTAAGTTAGTTAGATTTTTATTTACTTGGATTCTTAAAAAATAAGATTTCGTCATAATACACTTCATAATATTGAAAAACTATGGGTAGCCATTCAGAATGAAATCGAGAACATTAGTTCTGAAACACTACGAAATGTTTTTGAAAATTTGATTTAGAAAAGGATGGAGAACACTTGAAAACAAAATTTGTACTTATTAACAATTATTTCATTAGAAAATAGATAATACATGTAATTAGTAAAATTTCTGTTTAAATTTGTTAATACCACATTATGCTAAATATAAATAAAAACAATTATAAGTATTAAATAGATTTAGTATAAATTTGAATTGATTTTTATATAATACAACACAATCTACAACAAAAAATATTTTAATACCAATTTTTTAGGTGCACTAATAATTTTGCTATTTTTCATCGCACTGTATATAGCACGCAAATTGAGTCTACATAAATTATATTAGTTGATATGGTTTAATCTTCTTTTTAATTATACACAACAGAAACAAGTGAACATATGCATAAATTCCCATGTGTTTGTTTTGTGTTTATTCATCAGAATAAGTCAGATAAAAGAATAATTGGAAATATGTTTCTTGTTGCGTTTAGGAACACCTGTCAGAACACAATTGACAATGTTATCGCATGCTTCTGATATTTTTATCTTTACTAAAGGAGGCGTAATGCTTTGCTTTTCATATTTCTAGTGTAAAGTTGGAGTTGATTACTGTTGTCAAGAATGTATAAATGAGATAAGGTAAGTTGGCAGTGGAAAATTGACAGAAATTAACTTAGGCTGGTTATCAATTGTTTATTATTTAAAACTTTTACTTGCGTTGTTGTAAGATGCTTAAAAGCGTTTTCCGTTACTACACGCAGTTCCAAACTAGAATATTAGTGCCACTTCGATAATTTTTAAATGTTCTTTATTTAAGCTAATGTACCAGGTGTACCGGAAAGTCATTACCGGTTTTTTCGTAAAAGACCACATAATTTTTAAGAAAATGGAAAAATTTATTTATTTAAAGTATTGTCCATTTAATTCTACACATATTGACCATCTTTTGAGCAATTTATGGACGTCATCCCATTCATTGAACCATTTTCTAACTTTTTCGAAATTGCTGCTCCCGCAAGCGCGTGTCCCATTGATACGAAAATGTGATAGTTGGACGGGGCAAGGTCTGGAGAGTACGGCGAGTGCGATATTATGTCCCATCCAAGTGCTTTCAATGCTTCTTTGACCGGTTTTGCTGTATGAGACAGCGGGTTTTCATTCTGTAAAATCACTTTACCGTGTCTTCGGGAGCATTCTGGAGGTTTCTCTATCAATGCATGATTCCAACTGATAATTTTTTGTCGGTAGCGATCAGTATTAACTGTTTCACCAGGTTTTAATAGTTCGTAATACACAACGTCACTCTGGTCCCACCAAAGACAAGAGTATTGTCTAGCGACTAAAACGATTTGGCCTTTGAGTCGATTCAGTTTTCGAAGTAAATCCATTTTTCATCACCCGTCACTATTCTATGCAGAAATGACTACCGATCATACCTTCGAAGCAGCATTTCCTGTCATACAATTGATGTGGCATCCAATTTCCCATCTTTTTAATTTTTCCCATTGCTCGTAATCGGTTGCTAATCGTTTCTTGGGCCACATTTAACGCTTCTGCCAATTGTTTTTGAGTTTGGGTTGGGTCTTCATCCAATAACTCCTGCAGCTTTGCATTTTCAAACTTTTTCGGTCTTCCAGAACTTTCTTTGTCTTGCACATCGAAATCATCACTTTTGAATTGTCGAAACCACGCCTCACACCTTTTTATGGCGGCAGCATGCTCACGTAAGTTTCTACCAGCAAACGATGACTGTCAGCGGCTTTTTTTCTTTTGATTAAATAAGAAAAGTAATGCGTGCCGCAAATGCACCTTTTCACTCACGAAACTCGGCATTTTCAAAGAGGTATATATCTATGACAGTGTTACTTTCACAAAACATAACACGTATAGCTTTGAAGCTGCCTCTTTTACATGTGTTATTTACAGGTTAAGTATAAGTACATAATCGTATCTGACAGCAATATAAATTTAGTATTTAATTTGACATTTTGTCGGCATCTTATTTCATACTATAGTGATCACGTGATCGGAAAACATTCCTGATTTAAATTATATATATTTATTTTACTGAATTATATATATATATTTGTGTATAAATATGGGTGTTATTTATATTCGTAGGTTCATTCATGATTTTTATCATACATATTCATTAAATTGCGAGTATTATTATTTTTATTTTAATCATTTTTATCTTACAAAATTTTATATTAAAATGCTTTAGAATTTGTAAGTTATACTTTCCTTTACACGTCTGCACTTTAAACTTTTGACAATAGTATATTGCTTTAAGAATTTAATTTTTAAAAGATAATATTCTTTTTTAACTTTAAATACTTCTTATATATATATATATATATATATATATATATATATATACGAGGGTAGTTTGACATGCAGTGAGAATGGAAAAGAAAAACGAATTTTTTAAATACAAAATAATTTTTATTTTTCAATATATTCCCCTAAAAGAGCAATACATTTATTCCAACGGTACTCCAATGCCCTTATGCCATCTCTAAAATGCGATTCCGGAAGGCTTGCAAAATACTCATTTACGAAGATGATCAGCTCGTCGTTAGACGAAAATTTCTTTCCACCTAGTGCCGTTTTCAATTTTGGAAGAAGGTGGAAGTCGGAAGGGGCTAGATCCGGCGAATAAGGCGCATGCGGTACTAATTGGAAATGCAACTCGTGGATTTTGGACATCGCAATTGTGCTGGTATGCGAGGGAGCGTTGTCTTGGTGAAACAGAATCTTTTTCTTTGCCATTCCTGGCCGTTTAACACGAATCTCAACATTTAATTTTTGTAGAAGTCCTGCATAATATTGTCCGTTTATTGTGGCACCTTTCTGAAGGTAATCAATGAGCAAAATGCCTTTTGAATTCCAAAAAATTGATGCCGTCACCATGTTTGCCGATAAAGTGATTTTCGCTTCCTTTGGAGGTGCAGAACCACGTTCTAATCATTGTTTCAACTGTTGTTTATTTTCAGGTGTACTGTAGTGTATCCAAGTTTCATCGCAAGTAACAAATCGCCTACAAAAATCAACCGGATTCCGCTTATAAAGGTCCAAACACTCATTGGAAATGCGCAAACGAGTGAACTTTTGATCAGTCGTAAGCAATCGCGGCACCCATCTTGCCGAAAGCTTGGAAAGGCCCAATTCTTTCGTTAAAATGTGGTGTACGCGTTCTGTTGAAATGTTTACCATGTCTGCTATCTCTCTCACTTTGAGTCGTCGATCTTGCGTAATAATATTATGGATTTTTATAATCATTTCCTTAGAAGTCACGATTTTGGGTGCTCTCGCTTCATCCACGTTTGTTCTAACGTTTAAATTCATTTACCCATCTACTTATTGTGGCGGATGATAGAGTAGATTCACCTAATGTTTCCCGTAACTCATCTTTTATTTCGGTAGCTTTCATACCCGTAATTACGAAGTATTTAATCACCGCACGATACTCTGCTTTTTCCATTTTAACAAAACGACGTGTTGCTTCTTTTTCAATCAGCCGTCAAAAATAAACTAATCAACCGATTTATCTAAATATTGGAATGTAAACATATAAATAGGCAATCTAAATTACAGTGCATTTGTTTTACCAGTTAGAGCGCCATCTATGTGTTATTCTCAATACTTGTCAAACTATCCTCGTATATATATATATTCAAACGAAGGTTCTCGCAGTTGTAAGTATGAGTAGTATTAGATTCTCGGACTCTCCACGACTTCTGTCCAACATCGCGGAGAGTCCGAGAATCTAATATTACTCATGTATATATATATATATATATATATATATATATATATATATATATACACAGTAATACTTTAGGTAAAGTCGACTTCAGTTTAAGTTTATTTGAATTTCTAAAGATATATGCAATTAAGATACAATAATGTAATCAAAAGCATCTGTACAAACTCGTATAAAATGCGAAAACGTTTTTACAAAATATAAATAAATTTCTAACAAATTCGCCTATCGAAAATGGTAGTCCGCTGATACAAAGTTTTTTTGTTTATGTAAATATTTAAATGATGAAGTCATCATTCATTGTACATGCTCTAGACAATGTACGTGATAAAATTAATTCAATTCATTGAGCGCTGGTTGAATGTAGAATTCCAAAACGGTGTGTGATACTAAATGAACGATATTTTATTGAATCAATTACTTCCCTATATATACCTCTGGTAAATACATGTACATTTACCCTTGATTATTTAGTATTGGTTTCTTAACACCCCTCGTATATTGATTCGTTCTGTCGAATCGAAAATTATTTAAAGATAAACATTTAAAAGATCCATTCAATTGAAAAATAATACCACCCATTAAACAGACCAAACGCTGTGGAAGTAATTTAAATAACAAGCCTTTATTTCCATTGATTTTATTTACGCTTCCTTCAACCGGTAGATTAATATGTCAAAATTGACGCAAAATGTTTTAATTTATTCATGTTTTTTAACTATATTGAAAACTCTTCCAAATATATATTTTCGCTTTCTTTTCATTTTTTTGCTTTGTCCCTTGTGGGAAGAATTTATATTTCACGGGGAATTATTCAATCATTATGCATAGGCTACGTGACTTCTTATGAATTTTTATTATATGTTTTATATACAGTAATTTAAAATTGGAAATGTAGGTTTCTTGATTAATTAAGTTAGTACGTGGGTTGTCTTATAAGTTTTGCACATAAATCTGGAATAAAACAGTAGATAGCTTTTAAAGACTTCATTGTTTTTCGAAGTATTCTCCACGAAGATTAATGCACTTTTGCATGCACTCGAACGAACTCTAGAAGCAGTTGTTCCATTCGTTTGTCGGTACAGTCAAAATTGCGTTTTTGAAGGCATCGACTGCTCCTTCTGACGACTGAAGCCTATGACTACGCAGTCCGTTCTTGATTTACGGAAAGGTAAAGAAATCGTTGGAACTTAGGTCCGGACTGTACAGAGGATGGTCCAACAATTTGACGCTTTGTCCCGTTAAAAATTTAATTGTCTTATGTGCTGTGTGCAAACTTGCACTGTCTTTGCGGAAGATGTCAACAAATGGTTAAACACCTTCGAGAACTCATTAGTTCTAAACAGGTTGTTGACGCCTTTGTTAAATACTTTCAATCGGTATTCATCCAGTTTGATGCCAGTATGAATCAACAACAATCTGTCTCTTATAACTCTTCGAACATTCATATTAAATTCATTGAGGCATCTGCTATTAATTCATCGTTAAGGAAACTAGCGAACAAAATTACGGCTGGCGATGATCAAGTTCCAAGTTTCCTGTTGAAGTATTGTGCAGACATATCCTTTAGCAATTTTATTCAACATGGCATTAAATACTTCAACCTTTCCTAATTGTTGAAAATTAGCAAGAATACGTCCTGTGCTGAAGAATGGAGATCCAGCAATTATTGCCAACTACAGACCTATTGTTGTACTTTCAAATTTCATCAAAGTACTAGAAATGTGCAAATACTTATCTGTATTCGACAATTCATAATGTTGTGTCACCCGATCAACATGGAAAACATGGGAAACGATCAACGGTTTCTAATTTAGTGCAGTTCACCTAGTACGTTGCGAATGTTTTGGATCAACACGGACACGTTGATGACATATATACGACATCTCTAAAGCTTTTGATCGCATAAATCATTTGGTGTTACTAAATAAATTAACATCAATTGGGCTCAGTGGGGTACTGTTGAAGTTTTTTAAGTCATATTTGCATGGCAGGAGACAATATGTGTGCTATAATGGGCATAAATCTTCATCATTTTCACCCAACTTCGGGTGTGCCCCAGGGCTCGAATTTAAGACCGCTTTTATTTTGTTTATACATTAACGATTTTACATCAGTCAGTGCGTCCAAGAAGTTGCTTTTTGCTGATGACTTAAAAAATTTTTATCCCAATCCAAACTATGAATGATTGTGTCTTCCTGCAAAGTCAACTAAATATAATTAATGATTGGTGCGAGAGTAACTGTTTACAGTTGAATTTATCTAAATGTAGGATTATGACATACACAAGGAAGCTCAACCCAATTAGGTATGACTATTCATTGCATGCTACTTCACTCACAAGGACTAATCTAGTTAAAGATCTTGGCGTTTTATTTGATGAGAAACTCATGTTTGTCAACCACATCGAAAACGTCGTCTGATCTGCGAAGAAGTCATTGGGTTTTGTTATACACAATTGTAGAGCTTTTACTTCTATACAAACTATGAAGTCTCTGTATTTTTCGTTCGTTAGATCGAAACTTGAATATGCGAGTTTGGTATGATATCCCTACTATCATGTCCATAAGAACATTTTGGAGGCTGTGCAACGATAGTTTTTAAAATATCTCTCCTTTCGAGTTGATGGCCTTTATTCAGCACAGGGTATTAACCAGCTGGAACTCCTGTAACGGTTTGATGTCATCTCGCTGGGGGACAGACGCATTTCTACTGGTTTAATATTTTTATATGAACTTATACATAATGACGTCGATTGTCCTTCCCACCTTCAAGAATTGAACTTTCACAATCCTCGATTGACGGTTCGTTATCACACTGCATTTTCCTGTCCACCTTCTAGAACTAATGTACTATTAAAGTCGCCTCTATATGTAATGTGCAGTAATTTTAATAAAATGTTTTGTGCAGAAGACATTCATAATGACTTCATGGGAGCATTACTCAGACTAGCAATTGAGGACCAGCAGGGGGAATTGCTAAGTTTTCATTTTTTCTCTGGTTGTTTCTGTACTTTAATATGTATTTTTTTCTTTAGTCAGGTAAATAAATAAACAAATTAGTGAAACCATTCACATTACCAAGCGGTTCAGTAAGGTCTCTCTCCCCACTACGCATACATCCTGGAATTAAAATATTACCGCCGATGATGTTGGTCACTATATCCGATTCAATAAAGATTTATGTATGTTATGAGTGAACTACAACTTCTGTTTAATTTGTGGGCGAACTCTAATAAACTACCCATAAAAAAACTAAGCCAAAATTAAGCCAATTGGTGAAAAAAAGAACAATTCTGTTATTGATGAGGTCTGGATTGACGCGCATTTCGTATATTAAATACTAATCTGTCAACCTGTTATTTCATTAATAAATTTTTCGTATCTATCCGTGTAGACATGAGCTACTTTGTCGTTTTTATTGGTGAGATGGAAATATAGTTTAGTCTAAATTATTTCCGGCCATCATTTTACAAAAGCTATTGATCTTCAATTATCAATACATTGATTTTCTACAAAACACTGGATATCTTTACATTAAACACGCGTCGTGTTTTCATAAACAGCATTTCGGTGACTTTATAATTATGCATTCAGAACGTGGGAAACTTTAATGAAATTAATATGTATGTATTTCATTCGAATCAGAGAAATATCGTTTTCGTAAATTTGTTCCTTCTAATTTACATTAAGTTATGCAGAGGAGTAGAAAGCAAACAACAATGAAACATTCTTTTTCACTTATTAATATTTATACTTAAACAGCAAAAGAAAGACGCAGTGAGGGGTGCGAAAAAGAGGGTTGGGCTAAAGTAAATAAATTCATGGTTCGCGCAATGGGGATGAAACATTGGAGATATTAATATTTCACATTAAATAATGCCTTGAGTAACCCTCCTCCCCGTCGAACGCCTCTTTTAATAATTAAAATAATTATTTCTCTCAAGAATTTGAACAGACGCTTGGTAAATTTGGTAAATCATGTTATATATCACTTTCATATTATGTTTACTTTTCTGATAATGCAATTTCAAAAATGTACATCATTTCGGAAAATATTTAAAAAATGTTTAATACATTTAAAGAAGAAATAGTCGAATTTTATGAGGGTTATAAAAGTATACGTAAGCCTCGTATGGCTAGACGGAACACGTACTTTATCATTTATCAGCTATAAACGTTAAACAAGGGTAGTCCTAGAGAGTTGTAAAATGTCGTATTTGTGTAATGGCTTCAGCCTCCACCACTTCCTAAAGTTGTTTATAATTTTATACTCGTATTATATATTTTATCATTTCCATTTACAAGATAAGATTTTTAGGATAGCATTGTATCTGAGCCTGCAGAAATGAGTGCGCACTCATTGGCGGCGATGATATATTTCGAAAGCGGTTGGACATACCCGAAGTCGAGATTCATATGCGTATGATAGGTGTATGAATGCCAGATTAGATTGATGATAGCGGATCGACGGCGTTCTTTGTTACGTTCGACGAGGGTTAATAGATTTCTTAACCGACTTTCGACATTAAAATACATTGGCACTATTAATAAATGTATTGCTTGCAATATCAACTTTTTACCGTACAGTATTTTTGTGTGTAAAAAACATGTTAATAGCGAACAACACCGGTGATGTACCACATTATAAATTTCTATATGAATTTTTGGATTCTATTCTGGGTGAGTCTGCTCCTTCGTTTACAACAGTGAAATATTGGGTAGCAGAGTTTAAACGAGACCGTATGAACTGTCAAAACGAGCATTGCAATGGTCGACTAAATAAGGTGACGACTCCAGAAATGGTGAAGAAAATCCACAAAGCGGTACTGGACGATCGTTGGCTGAAAGTGCGCGAGCTGGCAGACATAGTAGGCATTTCAAAAGGTGCGGTACATCGCATATTATCTGAAAATTTGGACATGAGAAAGCTGTGTGCAAGATGGGTGCCGCGTTTACTCACACTCGAGCAAAAACAGTGTAGTGAAGATGTTTCAGTTGCGTGTTTAGCGAAGTTTCACAGCAACAAAGCAGAATTTTTGCGCCGTTTCATAACCATGGATGAAATATGGGTCCATGATTTCATACCCGAGACAAAATAACAATCAAAACAATTGACTCAAAAGGGAGAACCGGCTCCAAAGAAGGCGAAGACCGTTTCAACTGCAGGCCAGCTCATAGCATCGGTTTCTTGAGATGCGCGTGGAATAATTTTTATTGACTATCTTGAAAAAGGAAAAACTATCAACAGCGAGTATTATGCGAATTTATTGCAACATTTGAGCGAAGAAATGAAGCAAAAACGACCGCATTTGGCTAAGAAGAAAGTGTTGTTTCATCAAGACAATGCACCAGCTCACAAATCCGTTATTGTACTGGCCAAAATTAATGAATTAAAGTTTGAATTGCTACCTCATGCACCCTATTCGCCAGATTTAGCCCCCTCGGATTATATTCCGTTCTCAAACTTGAAAAGATTTTCCAACGATGAAGAAGTGATGTCGGCAGTTAATGGCTATTTTCTGGAGCAAGACAGTTCTTGTTATAAGAAGGGTATCGAACTTATTGAACATGGCTGGGAAAAGTGTATAGAACTGAAAAGAGATTATGTTGAAAAATAAATATATTTCTTTCCAAAATTTTTGTATTTCCTTTTTTATTATTTCATTGTTGTGATACCTTTCCATAGAAATACATTAATAAAGTATGAACGGAAGTAAAACGGGCAAAACTCTTTATTACTCTAAAATATTCACATAATTACGTAATTTAATTGTTATGATCCATTTAAAGTAAGTATTTTATTTTTAATTCTATCCTGAATGATGAGGACGAAAACATGTTCATGGTCATGTTTATTTTACATATCATTCGCCTCATTACCATAACCTAATTACTAACCAAAGGAATGAAAACAATATAATGATAAGGCTTTAACGATCTCTTTCCGTTAGAGGAAAATTCCAATAAAGACAACTTGGACACCATCACTATCTTTTTAAAGCTTTTGAAAGATTATGTATACATGGTCTACCTATCTGTTATAAAACTATGTTGGGTAGTGTTCTTAAAAGACTCAAACATAGCAAAATGAGGGATGGTCTGAAGAATTGGACACCCACATTTTCTACTCCTGATGAATGGGTTCGTGAGTTTAAAGATACACCAGGTTAGTGGAGTCCCAAAATCTGTCATTACATTGGAAATTGAAAAATTTCCATGTTATTTCGTTAAACGATCATCGTTTGAAAACGTCTGAGATAGCGAAGATTGGAAACATTTCTAAAGAACGTAAAACATACATTTTGAATGAAAAGTTGTCGATGAAGACGCTGTCCACGAGGTGGGCCCCGCGACTTCTTACTGTCGAAATTGTTGCGAATACAATTTTTTCGTGAGTTCTAGTAGATTGTAGATTTTATGCACAAATTTACGATCCAGACGAGAAACTTCAATATTATTACACGTTCGAAACAAAACAATCTAAACAGTGGTGGCATAATGGTCCTCCTCCCTTAAAGATGGCGATAGCTGTTGCATTTTCGGAAAAAGTACTGACTTCCATTTTTTTTTGGATGTAAAATGCATTCTTCTTGTTGATTGCCTCCCAAAAGGCCAAACCATTGTAGGTGCATATTACGCTTTAGTCTTTTAGATAAATTAAAGCAAAACAAGTCAACGAAAAGGTTGGTTTAGGCAAGAAAAAATCATTTTCCACCAAGACAATACACGGGCCCAAGTGTTGCTATTGCAAAAATTAACGAATTAGGCTACGATTTGCCATATTTAGCACAGCTGAATTACCACTTTTTACCTTGCAGATCAAAAAGTGTTCTGAATTTTATCAATGCATAAAGACTACATCATCACTGGTCCAAATCTGAGGCAGGTGATTATGCTGAGAAGTAAATGTAGTTTTAAACCGCAAAGTTATTTTCCTTATTTTGATTTCATGGACTATTCAACCCACCCTTGTATTTATGATATGAACTTATTACAATAAAATACGTATGCAGGATAAGTAGCGCTTTAAGGTTTTAATAAGTACGAATACTTTTACGAGTGTTTTTTTTTGTGTTTTAAATTTCAACATTTATTTCTTATGTGGTATTATGGCTGAAAATAAATTCAAAATATGTACAAGTATGAAAATTGTGAAAATTTTAATTCTATAAAACTTTGAAAAAACACATCTGACAAAAAGAAATACAAATATTATACAAAGCTGTGTACGTAAAGAATCTTTGAAGGCTTAGACATGTGACAAAATTCTCGAGAAAATATTCTTTCCTTTGAACAAGAAATACATATATCAAATGTGCGGAAAAACCTTCTAGAGTTGTCTTAAGAAGGTATATGTGTGTATGTGAGACTACGAGATATTCTATTGTACATTTTCTTTTGTCGGTCACCAAATACAACGATTCGTCTAAACGTCTAAAGGCTGTGTATAAAAAGTATTTATTATTTGTCGCTCCTAAACTGTGCAAAATATAAGCTTTCGAATTGGTTAAATTATTCGTTATTAGAAAACCCCACATTCATCGTAAATATTTGATCAAATGATATTAAAACAATAATTTATTTATTACGTGTTGTTGCATGTAATTTCAGAGTTTAATTAAAATTAATCACAACATAAAAGAAGGTCGATTTTAATCAACACTGTTGTTGATTAAATTATTATTAAAATTAAGGTTAATAGAACTCCTTACCACAATAATTTTCGTATTCTGTATACGCATTTCGACAACTAAGTTGTCATTGTGTGTTTGGCTTTTGACTGCGTAAGTCTAGTACAGATTTTGTCTCTGTGTGGGTTTTACCGTTGTTCCAGGTACGAGACTGTGATTAATTATCTGCTAATAATGATATCTTAGTTGTTATTACATATGCATTAAGATAATACAATCTTATTATGCCTTTTATTGGGTTGGCAACTAAGTACTTTCGGTTTTTACTGATAGAGAGCGTTGCTTTATTTTTGTATAACGTATGTTAGTGCTGTACTTTACCGTTTGTCGCGTGATACTAGTCACATTGACGTAACTTCAGAAGCAAGTAGTGCGTGATTTTTATTAAAGCTATTAGTTGTGGGTTAATTTTAAATGGAGTGGAGAAACGAACATTTTCGACATATTTTACTATTTTATTTCCGTAAAGGAAAGAAAGCTGCTGCGGCTCACAAAAAGATATGTGAAGTTTATGGTGCTAATTGCTTAACAGAGCGCACGTGTCAGAATTGGTATAAAAAATTCCGTTCTGGAGATTTTTCCCTCAAAGATGAGCAACGTTCTGGTCGGCCTACTGAAGTTGATGATGACCAAATTAAAGTCATAATTGAAGAGGATCGTTATATAACTACTCGAGAGGTTGCGGAGAGGCTACATGTATCGCACACAACAATTGAAAAACATTTAAAATGTCTTGGGCTAGTTAAGAAGCTTTATATTTGGGTACCTCACGAATTGAAAGAAATTCATTTAACACAAAGAATCAACTTTTGTGATATGCACCTTAGACGAAATGAAACCGACCCTTTCTTAAAAAGAATCATCACTGGTGATGAAAAATGGGTCCTGTACAGTAACATAGTTCGAAAACGATCATGGAGCAAACACGATAAACCAGCTCAAACCACATCGAAAGCTGAATTGCATCCAAAAAAGATCATGCTGTCAGTTTGGTGGGATTACAAAGGTGTTGTGTTTTTTGAGCTGCTTCCAAGGAACCAAACGATCAATTCTGATGTTTACTGTCAACAATTAATAAAACTGGATGAAGCAATCAAAGAAAAACGGCCAGAATTGTCAAATCGGAAAGGTGTAGTTTTCCACCAAGATAATGCAAGGCCTCACACATCTTTGGCAACTCGTGGGAAACTATTGGAGCTTGGCTGGGAAGTGATGCCGCATCCCCCATACAGCCCTGATCTAACACCATCTGATTACCATTTATTTCGAAGTTTGCAGAATTCTTTGAATGGAAAAACTTTCACAAATGACGATGACCTTCACCCGCACCTGGTTCAGTTTTTTGCTGATAAGGACCAGAAATTTTATGAGCGCGGAATCATGCAGCTAAAAGAAAGATGGCAAAAGGTCATTGAGCAAAATGGAAAATATATAATTGATTAAAAACTATTCTTTGTTTAAAAAAAAAGTGTTTTATTTTATACTACAAAACCGAAAGTACTTAGTTGCCAACCCAATACAATAGATTCAGTTCAACAACGTTTATGTCGTCATCTGGTGTTTCTCAGGGTTTAACATTTTGTATTTTTACTTTTCATAAATGACTTGTTACTTAGTCCGCCTTCTGCTGCCTTGTGTTATGCTGATGACATGAACATTTTTTCTGCTGCTTCCTCTGTTGAAGATGTCAATGAATAATAATTAAATATATTTACACGCAAGAATATTAACATAAATATTTTGGAATTATGATCTAGGGGGTGCCCCTGTCAAAAAACAAGCACAACTTGGTAAGTTCGGACTCTTCCACTATCTTAATTGTTGTTTAGTTTTTAGATCATAACCATAAATTCAACTCTCGTCGCCAGTAATCACTCTTGACAAAAAGTTTTCATCGTCCGTAGCAAGTTGTTTAAACTCAGTGCAAATGGCAACTGGTTCTTACTTTTGATCGTAAATCCGAACGAATTTCGCTGCAATGCGGAGCATGCCCAATTCTTCAGTCGATTCCAACTTTGCAAATGTCAAGAATAGCCCCACGGTGGTCTACATGAATGAGCCGTTAAACTGTTGCGATGATTTTGGGCGTGATAGACATCGAAGATCTCCCTGTCCATTCGTCGTCATTAAGGGACGTTTTACCGGTTTTAAAATGCGTAAACTACTCAAAAGATTGTGTCGATTGTTCACCGAATGTTTACTGAATCATTTCATATATTTCGGTAACCGCTTTTCCCAGCTTAAAATGAAATTTAATGCACGCGCGTGCTCATGCTTTTCATCCATGGCAGTATACAATTATCACTTTATGCAATCCCATGTAGCCTAGAGAACACTACGCTGATCGCGTTAAAACTTATCAAACACACTCCGTAGATATATACCTCCGACTATTTATTGGCGCGCGTAGATATTTTGGATTCTCGTGCTATAGCGTCAGTCCTGGACACCTCGTATTTAATAAGTTTTCATTATTTTCCAAAGTTTATGAGTTTCATGCAAGATTAAGTTAAGTTAAATACCAATTTGCAAATCTACACTTTCTGTATTAACTTTAATAATAATCGGTGCGTTTTAACCAAATTGGATTTGATATCTGTAAAAGGAAAAAAGGGAAACTAATATATCGCTTTTGTAACTTATACACATTTGTATTTCTTTTTCTAGTTAATTATTTCCTTTTACCACGTCTAGAATTTTCTGTTAAGCCGAAGAAAAAAGACCTAAAGATAAAAAGTCAGCTAATAGCACACAAAACAACATCGTCAATCCTACGTTATTTGAAAATATATTTTTCGCATTACCAAGTACATCAATCAAGGTAACGATTTCGTCTGGTCCAATAACGTAACAAGCTGCTTCTTCCTAGTGTTAGCTCTAATCGCATTTTAATCTTAATATACAGTTCCTAGCCGATTTATTAAGGCCATCCACTAATACGCTGATTTTATTAAAATACTAAAAGAAAATATCAATTTGAACAGATAAATGTACTTAAAATTAGTAACATCTGCGATTCTTTATTCATTGTGATTTCATCTCTGGTTTAAGGACCTGTCTAATTCTTTTTGGTATATTAGTTTTTGTATTATTTCCCATATATTCTCAGTATCCGTTAGAAGTAGTTGTTTCAGATTGATTTTTTTTAAAAGACCTAATTCCATTAGATCAAAGGAATTTTCTGGCTGTAGCAAATCTAAAATTACCATGAATAATATCATATCTCCCTCTCTCGACCAATACATAAATGTATTGACCGACAAAGCAAGAACGCTTCTATCTTACAGATCGGAGACTATGTTTCCAGTGTATAATAGACAGAAACTTACATCTAGGCTTTATGCCAATTAAAGAATGTTAAAAAAGGAATCATTCTATTATTAATAACACCCTATCAACTGTAAGTTTCTGTCTATTATACACTGGAAACATAGTCTCCGATCTGTAAGATAGAAGCGTTCTTGCTTTGTCGGTCAATACATTTATGTATTGGTCGAGAGAGGGAGATATGATATTATTCATTATTTTCTGTATCGAAAGATATGATATACACTCTGAAGGAATCGTTCATTAATAACACAAATCAACCTGAAGATTCGTGAATTCGATGAAACATATGTAGTAGATAGGGTGTTATTAATAATAAATGATTCCTTTTTAACATTCTTTAATTGGCATAAAGCCTAGATGTAAGTTTCTGTCTATTATACACTGGAAACATAGTCTCCGATCTGTAAGATAGAAGCGTTCTTGCTTTGTCGGTCAATACATTTATGTATTGGTCGAGAGAGGGAGATATGATATTATTCATTATTTTCTGTATCGAAAGATATGATAATACACTCTGAAGGAATCGTTCATTAATAACACAAATCAACCTGAAGATTCGTGAATTCGATGAAACATATGTAGTTGATAGGGTGTTATTAATAATAGAATGATTCCTTTTTAACATTCTAAAATTACCAATTAAAAGAATTTTTTTATAGATTTTGTCTCATGGAAAAGAGTAGTATCGTAAATGATCCTAAATTCGAGGCATTCCGCTTTCCATGCTTCCATGTTATTTCTCTAGTTAAGGATATGAATATAATTTCTCTACATTAAGAGTTAGTTTGTTTAACTACATCAGTTGCTAATCTAAATTCGTTTGAAGGACATTTCATATCTTGAATATTATCAAAAGTTAGGTAAATTTTTAAATTATCATAGGCCAGTACCGGGCTATCGATGGAAGTAATCATACGATATCATTAATGAAGATATTGACAACAAGAACGGTCCAAAGTTTGATACCTATGGGACGTCTTATGTTAAAATATACCCACTCGATGTGCAGCCATTGTAGTAGACATGTTTGGTCGGTTCGAAAGACAGGTGTACATGAATGTCAATAAAGATTTAATAAATAAAAACGAACTCATCTTCCTCGTAAGTGTATAATGAGCTACTGTACCAAAAGCGCGAGAGAAATCGGTATAGACGACTTCTATAGATATAGGGTACGGGAATTATATCTTGTTATTCTTCTAGTGAGAGATACAAAACAACGTTTTTCTATATTCAGAGTCAGTTTGTTTAACAAACGCCAGTTGCTAATCTAGATTTGTTTGAACGAGATTCATATCTTGCCTATTATCCACAGTGAGGTAAATTTTTAAATCATCGGAATAGGCCAGTACAGGGCAGTCGATGGAAGTGATCAAATCATTAATGACGATATCGAACAACAATAGTCCAAGGTCTGATCCCCATGGGAGCCCCGATCTTGAAATATACGCGCTCGATGTGTAGCCATTGTAAGAGGGTAGCCGTTTATACCAATCCGAAAAGCATTGCTACTATTGTGAAGGCGGTATCTCAAAACATGAGTTTTGAATAGCTCATCAATTCAATGTTTTGACCGGTCAAATATTCAATCGTTTGAACCGACCTGTGACAGCTCGCATTCGCATGGTGGAGAATGATCTGTCGTTTTGGGTTTGTTTTCCTTATTTCTTTAAAAACTTTTGGCAAACAAATAGTTGTGTACCATTCGGAATTGACCGTTCTACAACTCTCTAAAGACATGGTTGCAACGTGACCGGTTTTTCCGAAAAAGCAGGCGACCATTTATTTTGATGTGCTTCGAGCGCGAACAACTTTTGTTGGCTTTGGCTCATCTTGGAATTCCCCCATAGTCGACTGCTCTTTACTATCGGGCTCATAGGTATAGATTTAAGATTCACCACCTGTAACGACTTTATAAATGGTCTTCGAAGCACCGCCATTGTATTTTTTATGCATTTATTGGTACCAACCGACGCGAGTCCTTTTTTAAGCGTTTGTCAAATTATATGGTGCCCAACGTAAACATACCTTCACAAAATTCATCATCCAAAGAACGCCGTCCAAGTTTGAATTCACTAATACCAACGATATACTGTAGTTTTCGATGGTGTTTCATCACCATATAAAGAATTCAGCTTATCGATGCATTCTTGTTGACATAATCCACGCTGAAAGTTATGGAAAATAATTGCACGAAAATGTTCGCGAGTTAATTCCATTTTCTCGCTGACATAAAATTTTCAAGTTACTGTCAACAATAAAAATAGCGACCGGATAATAAAACTGTCAAGATAAATATATTACACTAACAGTGTTGCTCTAGTGAAGCTGCTGCGAAGCAGTTTTATGTACTATTTTGGGTCTCTCTAAAATCTCTTTATTCTCTCTGAATAATTTTCTTAGACTAACATATAGCTTAGATGTAATATCTATCTTGAATTTATTTCTGTGTTGTGGTCACAGTTTGCAGAGATATTTCATCTGTTTAAAACCTAGATTTCGTGTCGACAGTAGTGTTGCTACTAACACTATTTTGTGTACTCTTGGTTTGATCGTCTTCAAAATCCTAAACGATTTTCTTGGCTACGATATAACTTAGATGTATTATTCAAGCTTAGATTTATTTTTGCGCTGTGATCACACTTTGCAGAGACATTTCATCCCACTGGAATCCAGATTTCGTGCCTAAAAGAAAGTGTTGCTACGAACGCAGTTTTGTGTATTCTTACTTTGGTCCTCTCTGAAATCTATCAGTAATAGTGTTGCCAGTTCCCGAAATAAAAACGGCTACCCTCGTAATGGACATAGTTCGGTCTGTTCGGAAGATAGACGTGCATGAGTGCCAATAGAGATATAAATTGAAACGAAAATATAATGAGCTATTGTATAAAAGCGCGAGAGAAATTAATGTAGACGACTATAGATAATTGTTTGTATTCTCTGGTTAATTTTGAGGTTTCGTCTTGTTCTAATTTAATTGAAGGCCATTAGAACTTCGTTAATACCATTTTTTTGTAAATTATTTGATTGTTTTTCTTGCAGGTGTGAACTATCAAAAACTCAACGGGAAAAATGGAATGTCTTTGTTCGAAACCAAGAGCGATTCAATGTAAAATTATATTACTGGATGAACAAGAACTTATTCACGAAATACAGGTTAGTAACGTCATTGTTTCATTACTCTTATTTCATACCTACATAATAATAACGATAGTTTTCGCAAAAAAAAAGTATCGAGAATGTAAAACGGCAAATTATTCCTGATTATGCATAATTTATTTCGTTAAAAAGTACAACCGGTACTCGCATAGCTTCTCTTTACGGAGTGTCATAAAACAGTGTTTTACAAGTTAAAAAAAACGGTTCTTTATACGATAATTTATATTTTTTTCTTCATTTTTTTTTTGACTTTATGAAGTATTAATTTCTTTAATAAATATTATTTAAACACCGTTAAGTGTTAGATTTACATTTTTGACGTCCTTGGAAATATAAATTCACCCAAATCAGATTAACTTATCTGGTCAACTTGATATTTATGTTTAAGCCAAGGAAAGACTGGTATTTTGTTGTACATATATATATTCCCCTCTCCCCCTCTATCCCATTGCATTAGTCTTTTTGACGGATTAAATTCTCGTAAATTAAAACGTGTTTTGCAAAAATGTTGAATAAAATTCCAATTTGTCTATTCCCAAAACGAAAGAAATTTGTCATTTACATATTAGAGATTTATTAGTTGTTATATCTTTAAAGAAACATTTAATTTATGTTTTATTTAATTCTAAAGATTCAAAAAAATTTTTATGCTAAATGCTGAAGTTACAGCGACTTAAACTTTTGGACAACATTGTACGGGGTTGGTGGATATGAAATGTCGAATTTGAGGATTAGATTTTAAAATTATTTAGTTTCCCGAACATGAATTTTTATTAATCAAAATCATTTTAATCAAGGGCATAAATGCTTATTTTAAAAATATTGGAATTTGTGGTACCGATGAAGACATCGATGGCGCCTGTTCATCAAGAAATTCATTTTCCTTTAAAATTTCGAGTAGATGTTAAAAGAAATAGTAATTTGTAGAATTTCATAGTTTGAATCATTAAGTTTTGAGTATGTTGTAGTTCATATTTCTTTATGTGATCCGTTCCTTATACGTACATGGATATATTCATACTACAATACCTGGTAATTTATTGATCAAAATCTTAGTTTAAATGGCCGCTTGAATTCACCTCGATGTGTTGTCGATACAGATGCTTTGCAACTCAATGTTTTTACCAGCTTTTCTTTTAAAACGCTTAAATTGGTACTTGGGGATTAGTAAACAATAGATTTAAGAATACATCAAATATCGAGATTCGGTAAATTGCCAAGCCAGGTGTATCGAAATCGAAATCATTCTGGTAAGATTTCGCTGTATAGCATGGAGCCTTATCTTAATAATAATAATAGTAATAATATATTTATTTATTGGCGGAATATACAATATTCCAAATATAGGGCAAGAAATATACATAAGATAATATAATATATGAGTTGTACAGTAATATATTAGGTACGCAACTAAGTTCTGGCTGTTTTTCAAGAGATGGCTCCAGTAATAAGTGCTGGTCGATTGTGATATAACCAAAACGTCATGAACCAAGCTTAGACATATGGTAAACAAACGGCTTTGACACATTAGTGATTTTGTTTTTGCTTCATATACTTTTGGTTGTGGGAAAATGTCTGATTTTGTGCCAAATAATCGTTATTTGCGGGAAGTGTTGCTTTTCTTCTTTCATTCTAAGTAAACGACGGTTAAACCGAGATTGAGATCATGTCGAAAAGATAGAGAGGATATATCGAAACGAAACAATAGCTTAGCGTGGCCAAAGTTGCGAGGAGGATATAATAAATCAACTTGAAACCATAAGAATTTGACAAAACGCATTTGAATTATTTCCAGATCCCGCCTCTGCACCTGATAATACGGAGCATATTCAAGTCGGGATCTCACCTGTGAATAATATAGATATTTCAAAGCTAGTATATTGGAAAATGACCTACAATTACGAATAATAAAACCCAGATTCTGCCTTGCCCGCTTAGCGATATTTTGAATATGTAAAGAGAAAGTAAGACGAGAACCAAAATACACACCCAAATCTTTTATACACTCAGTGCACGTTAAAAGAGTGACAACAAGTGGATATTGAAATGAAGCGTATTCGATCTTCTAGAAAAGCTTATCGCTTTACATTTGTTGGGATTTAGAGGTAGATTGTTAGTTTTGCACCAATTCGATATATTAACTATGTCTGCTTGAGACTGTTCACAATCTTCCAAAGTATACACCGGACAATACACCTTTAGACCGTCAGCAAATAGAAAATTATCTGACAGTATCTCGCTAGTAAGGTCATTAATGAAAATAATAAAAAGAAGAGGACCCAAGTTAGACCCCAGAGGCGCACCAGATAAGGGGTAATAAGAAATTGACGAGAAGCCATTGAAAAAACGCTGGATGTCTATTGCTTAGATACGATCTAAAGAATGCAATTAGTGAATCACTGAAACCGAATGCCCTGAATTTGAATAGAAGAATTCCGTGGTCTATGCTATCGAAAGCCCTTGAGAAATTGGTGTAAATTGCATTCACCTGAACCCGCGAATCCAATACCTCAGCAATCCGTTGAGTGAAAATGGTCAGATTTGTCACAGTAGATCTATGCCGCATGAAACCATGTTGATTAAATGAGATAAGTGGTCTAATTGAGGAAAAATTTTCGAGTAAACTACTATTTCAAAGATTTTAGCAAAGTTAGGTAAAATGGCTATGGGACGATAGTTAGAAATATTAGAGACATCACCATTCTTTAGAATGGCCACAATTGTTGATACTTTCCAAATATCCGGAAACACCGATGTTGTTAATGCAATATTAAATATCCTTGCCAGACGCGCAGCGAGAACATTGGCGCAGTCTCTAACCAAGAAAGTAGGGATCTGATCGTCTTCAGCTGTATGGTTATCTCCAAATTTTGCAATGGATGACGAAACATCCTCCTCAGTCACACTGGCAATATCAAGGCTTGCATAAACATGGAAGTATTTTCCTCTCTATATGGTGAAGTAATAAGGGGTACCAGAATAGTTTCTATTCCATTTTCTGTATTGATACTGGTTGCTTTATCCCTTCAATAAAATGCGGGGGTCCTGTTCTAGCTTCAGAGAGCTTATATATTTTGTAAAATAATGTTAATAATTCTTCTATCCTCTCTTTCGGTAGTTTAGCGTGACTGATGGCAATGTTGTCAACCGTTTGATGTTGAGGGCAAATTTTCTTTGACGTGTTGCAATTCTTGCAACTGTTCGGTGTGAAACTTTTACTTTTCTTGCAATTTCGCTTTGAGAATACAATAAAGTTTCTATTCTAAATTTTTCACAATTTGTAAATCTTTCACGTTGCCCATGAAACATGAATTCGTTTTAAAAATATAAAGTACCAAGTTAGCCCACTATTAATCTAACTGTAAAACGCTGAACTAAAAACGGTATATACCTCAGCACAAACACACTCTTCGAGGGTTCTAACAATCCTGAATAAATTTTACTTGTATAAACGCATTATACGACTCCTTCACCCTCCGAATTTACTGATGGCAGATGAAGATTATGAGTTCGGTCAGGAATACTGTAGGCTAATAGTCTGTGTATTTGAGAAATATGTATACTTATCTTTCCGAGAGACTACAATAATATGTTTTTAAAATATATTATTCATCATAACTGAGAACTGGGTAATTTAATTATAAGAGACAGATATTATTCACTTTTGCATAACAAATGCCTTCTCTAAATATTTGGAGTTTCTCTTTAATCACTCTGTATTGTAGACAGGACACAAAGAGAGTGGAAATAATTAAAATATGGGTCATCTTACTTGTTTCTTCAATCTGTTACAAAATCAGGTTCTTATGAGCTCAAAAAAGTCTTGATAATAGCGAGTGTTCATCATAGAAGCAAATGCTGTTAGGTTAGTGGAGGTGAATTTTTGAAAGCAATGGAAATTTTACAATTCAATAAATTTATTTTATTTTTTAATTATTATTAGTTTTTATTTATTGCGCGACAATCTAACATTTAATATCATCATCCTTAAGATTATATAGATTGCATACAACCAGACTAATATTTTTGAATCGAAGCTAAATTTATTAAAATAAAATTATAAATTATTTTTAATGAATAACACAAATTTATTTTTTTAAATCTTATATTATTATTGTACAATAAAGTTCGGCATTTTTTTCACTGAAAACGATACCTTTCCAATTCTTAGTAGTATTTTTTATTCTCTTTTACGGAAAAATTTAAAATTACACGTTAAAGCCTTTGCGTGACCATCATTATGCCAATTACGTTTTTCAAGGGAATATACCATACCTACGCGAAGTGAAGACGATCAAATTATGATGGAAAAAATTTTCGGTATTCGGAATCTAAGTTTGAAAGCCACCAGAATAAAAAGAAACTAGACGAAGTATGTGAGTCTACACTCGCGTCGCATGACGCTAATCGTTTAGCGTGTTTAACTTAAATTACATAGATCTTCATCAGATATATATGTAAATTGTAATGTCAGTTCTCCATAAGTTTTACTACATTGAAATGGAGAATAGTCAACTCATGGGTGAATTGAATACAATTTATAATTTGAAAAAGTACTAAAAACACAATTAAAACTAAATAGTTTCGCTTCAAATAACATTGGAACGTTAGAATTGAAGAAAAAATCTTAAAATTTTTGAATTAGTTCACTACTCATTCTTTAATGTCTAGTGAATGAGATGTCTATGAGAATCGAGCAAAATAGTGAATACATAATAGAATTAAAATGCATACATTTGTAGTAATGTCATGTATTTATTTTATTAACTTTATATTTAAAAATTATTGGGTTGGTAACTAAGTACTTTCGGTTTTGTAGTATAAAATAAAACACTTTTTTTTAAACAAAGAATAGTTTTTAATCAATTATATATTTTCCATTTTGCTCAATGACCTTTTGCCATCTTTCTTTCAGCTGCATGATTCCGCGCTCATAAAATTTCTGGTCCTTATCAGCAAAAAACTGAGCCAGGTGCGAGTGAAGGTCATCGTCATTTGTGAAAGTTTTACCATTCAAAGAATTCTGCAAACTTCGAAATAAATGGTAATCAGATGGTGCTAGATCAGGGCTGTATGGGGGATGAGGCATCACTTCCCAGCCAAGCTCCAATAGTTTCCCACGAGTTGCCAAAGATGTGTGAGGCCTTGCATTATCTTGGTGGAAAACTACACCTTTCCGATTTGACAATTCTGGCCGTTTTTCTTTGATTGCTTCATCCAGTTTTATTAATTGTTGACAGTAAACATCAGAGTTGATCGTTTGGTTCCTTGGAAGCACCTCAAAAAACACAACACCTTTGTAATCCCACCAAACTGACAGCATGATCTTTTTTGGATGCAATTCAGCTTTCGATGTGGTTTGAGCTGGTTTATCGTGTTTGCTCCATGATCGTTTTCGAACTATGTTACTGTACAGGACCCATTTTTCATCACCAGTGATGATTCTTTTTAAGAAAGGGTCGGTTTCATTTCGTCTAAGGTGCATATCGCAAAAGTTGATTCTTTGTGTTAAATGAATTTCTTTCAATTCGTGAGGTACCCAAATATCAAGCTTCTTAACTAGCCCAAGACATTTTAAATGTTTTTCAATTGTTGTGTGCGGTACATGTAGCCTCTCCGCAACCTCTCGAACAATTATATGACGATCCTCTTCAATTATGACTTTGATTTGGTCATCATCAACTTCAGTAGGCTGACCAGAACGTTGCTCATCTTTGAGGGAAAAATCTCCAGAACGGAACTTTTTATACCAATTCTGACACGTGCGCTCTGTTAAGCAATTAGCACCATAAACTTCACATATCTTTTTGTGAGCCGCAGCAGCTTTCTTTCCTTTACGGAAATAAAATAGTAAAATATGTCGAAAATGTTCGTTTCTGCACTCCATTTAAAATTAACCCACAACTAATAGCTTTAATAAAAATCACGCACTACTTGCTTCTGAAGTTACGTCAATATGACTAGTATCACGCGAGAAACGGTAAAGTACAGCACTAACATACGTTATACAAAAAATAAAGCAACGCTCTCTATCAGTAAAAACCGAAAGTACTTAGTTGCCAACCCAATATAATCAAAATAAACACATCAGATACAATAACATTGCAGGTCTTCTATTAGTATCCCTACCCGAGGCAAAATAAAACCCCAAAGAGCGATACTCTTCTTCCTAGTGCTTCCATAAGTGTATCATAAGCATCATTCTCAATGTCTGGAGGAATGTATACGTTTGCAACAACTGGCACTGAGATGTTCATGTGAAAAGTATCAACCGAAACCAGATGCAAAGTATTAAATTAAGAAAGTACACCACCCCCTTTTATTCTATTTCCTGTCAGATCTAAAAATCCTTATTCAATACCTCAGAATCCCCAACACCATCATTAAGCCTTGCAAAGATGCACATTGAAAGATTGACAATGCAAAGCAACAAGTTTTAAATGCAAACTCCGCTTATTCTGATAAACAATGGCCTTATGACCAGAAATATTCTCAAAAGATCACCATTTCTTGAAACAATTGGACACTTTTCTAGAAGGAAAAGGATTTCTTCATGAATTTTTTAAAAATCGTATTTATCTGTTTATTCATTGAGGATATTTCTGGTCATAAGTCATAATGTTTGCCATTTTTGACAAGCTATTTACCTTGACAATTTTATTATCCGGTCGCTATTTCTATTGTTGACAGTAACTTGAAAATTTTATGTCATCGAAGAAATGGAATTACCTTGCGAACATTTTCGTGCAATTATTTTTCATAACTTTCGACCTGGATCCAACAAGAATGCATCGACGAGCTGAATTCTTTATATGGTGATGAAGCACCATCGAAAACTACAGTATACCGTTGGTATTAGTGAATTCAAACTTGGACGGCGTTCTTTGGACGACGAATTGCGTGAAGGTCTTCCCACAAATGTTGTTGTGTCGGAAAACATTAAGACAGTGTCTGGATTAGTAATGCCAGACCGTCATGTGACATACCGTGAGATTGAGGCATATCTAGGTAACACCAGCGTGCATAAGATCCTGCATGAACATTTAGCCGTTAAGAAGCTATGTTCACGTTGGGTATCACATAATTTCACAAACGCTTAAGAAAGGACTCGCGTCGATTGGTGCCAAGAAATGCACAAAAAATACAACGGCGGTGCTTCGAAGATCATTTAAAGTCGTCACAGGTAATGAATCTTGGATCACTGGATCAGCAGTCGACTGTGTGGGTATTCCAAGATGAGCCAAAACCAACAAAAGTTGTTCGCGCTCGAAGCACATCAAAACAAATGGTCGCCTGTTCTTTCGGAAAAACCGGTCACGTTGCAACCGTAACTTCAGAGAGTTGTAGAACGGTCAATTCCGAATGGTACACAATTATTTGTTTGCCAAAAGTTTTTGAAGAAATAAGGAAAACAAACCGAAAACGACAGATCATTCTCCATCATGACAATGCGAGCTCTCACAGGTCGGTTCAAACAATTGAATATTTGACCGAGCAAAACATTGAATTGATGAGCCATCCGTCGTACAGCCCTGATCTAGCACCCTGTGATTTCTTTTTATTCCCACACGTGAAAAATAAACTTCCTGGGCAATATTTTGGAAATACCGCATTCACAGTGGCAGCAATGCTTTTCGGATTGGTTTAAGCGAATGCAAAATTGCATTGATTTTCAAGGAGAATATTTTGAAAAGCAATAAAACTATTTTCGATAATAAAAAATTTTTTTTGTTTGCTATTCCCGAAATATAGACGGCTATAATATTAACAATAAAAGAAGTCGGGATAATTTAAGAATAACGAGAAATTCTAAATTAGCCTGACAATTAAAAACTAAAAGAGAACGTCTATTTGAAATTCCTTTCCATGGATTTGTTGAATTTTCAAAAAAGAAAAAGAATTTTTTGATTGTAATTAAACACCACAAATAACGAGAAATCATAATTCTTTTTTAATCATCGTTGCATGCACAACACTATATTTCATTATGATTGCTGTTGTAAGATGTCAGCAAGTAAATTGCAAATGACTATATATTTTCATAAATAATATGAAACGTTACCAAATGGACAATAGGAACTAGTCAGTTGCATCTATTATTTGCGTGTATATATGTAACGGCTCCGGCAGTTTTATCAGATAATTTAACTGTCATTTCAAGTGCTGCATCATATATCTTTTAACAATAAAATGCATAAGCTTCTCTGAAATCATTTTAATATCCTTATGTATCCGTTCTCACATTTTTGACAGAAAAAAATGCCTGTACGATTTTTGATAAAGAACGTACCAAAGCAAGACACATCTAAAAATGCGATTCTTTTCATAAAAGAAATTACAATGCTAATTCTTTAAATATTGTCGATGTTACGACATGATACACGTTTTGTGAAGATTTTTAATTCCAAATTTAAAATTATTATCTTCGCTTAAATGGGGTGGGTAATTTATCTATTGAACATTAATAAGTAAAGTATTTTATGTGGTGTCCCCCAGGAGTCTCCTGAGACCCACATAATCTAATTAATATTAAAGGTATATATGATTGAATTTCGTGGTCGCACTGAATTCAAGCAGCACTGTTACAGTATAAGAATACCAAATACTAATAAAGAACTAGAACTTTTCAATAATAGTGATAGCACTATCTGCTTCTGGGCTTCCGGGCTGGACTGCGTCACTGGTATAACTGCCGACGTTTCGTACTCACTCGTATGGGACATCTTCAGGGCTCAACTACTGCTACCGTCTGTCGCACTGAAATAGTTTCAGCGCGACAATCCGTGATGTCACTTGCTTGTCATTTCAAAACAATGGCGATAAACAATTATATGCTTACCGTGTCACCCAGTTACAAAAAAATTATATAAGGTTATGAAAGAATACGCATTTCAAGTTACATTTCGGTCCAGAAATGCTAGGAAACCTCTTTTAGGAAATACGAAAGATAAAACCGAGAACAATTAAAAGTCCGAGATATATAGAATAAATTTCCAAGATTGTGACACAAAAATAAGCGGTCAAACGAAACACTCAATAGGAACCCGGTATAAAGAACATATTTCCCACATCAAGTTTAATAGGCCTGAGAAATCCAGTTTAGAGAAACATGTATTAGAAAATAATCATAGCGTAACTGTGGATTGTCTAGATTTAATAAAAAATGTAAACAATTACTGTGATTTAGACCGTTACGAAAGCAACTTTATTGAGCAAAATAAACCATGTTCAATGCGGACAGGAGCCCGCTACCATATTCTGGTCTTTATGAGTTCCTGGAAGATACAACCGTTAAAAGATTCAAAGTGATTGCGGGGGCGTACATTAGTACAAGTTTTAAGGCCCGAAAACATTGATTTATAGGATTCATATGAATGCCAGTGTGTTTGGTTTTGGCGGAATGAGTGCGCGCAATTTTTCTTTGTGTGCTTTACCGCAGATCTAGGTGCAACACTGTGAATTGCTGATAATGACAGCTTAGTTGTCGAAATACGTATACGGAGCAGAATATTGATGTAATAAGGGTTTTTTGCCTTTTTTGATTAAGCGATTTATTACTAAATTGTTTTGATTTCGCCACTTGCCGTCAAGTCTATGAAGATTTCTTCTTTGACACTTGTGGAATCTACGTGAGTATTTTGAAATGGATCCTTCCCTAATCTACTCGTAACTTACTATGAAGTTGTCATTAGCAAAAAAACACTTTAATATTGTATATTGCTCTTTGGCCTTTTAAGTTTTAACAAATTCATCCACATTTGCAAACATACTCTACAATTCCAATTTTCTACAAAAACCATTAATTTTTACCCCGTTGGAGGTGAAGATTCAAGGTATTTCATTTCTCGAATATGTTGACAAAGTAGCCCAATTCATCACAAATAAATCATGTCGAAACTTCTCGGCTTCCGGTCTACTTTCTCCTTCTAGAAAAATGACGATTTAATCTCTTAATTCATATACAATAAAACATTAACGCTGAATGTACTGCACCCATAATCCTAAATTCTTGATTACCCGTTAAATCAAGAATTTAGGATTATGATGATTTTGATGTAATTTATTACGACTACAACCGTCGTAAGCACAATATTCAGACCAGGACTTATTTCTTTGGAAGCGAGAGTTTCTCTGTGAATCATACAACGTGTCCAGACACGCTGTGGAGATTTTTTGTTTCACAAGTGCTCGTAAACTTTGGATTCTTCCAGATATTGTAGGTACACCATCGGGGCATATTCTGACGCAATTTTTCCACTCTATATTCGCTTCGCTTATGAAACCATTTACTAAATTAAATAATGCAAATGTTGTGCTATGAATTCTATTGGCTTGCAGAAAAGTATCTTCTATTGCTGATATACAATCACAAAATTGAACATCGGCAATTTAATGAGCACATTTATTGCTAGTTGTGGACGAATATTGTGACTGAACACTGGGTCGCAAATATTGAAAAGTTAATTACATATTGTATAAAATACCCTTACAATTTTAAAAGATATGTACATACTTTAGAATTTAATTTACTTAAACGATTGTTATGTGCAGTAATTAAGAAATAAAATAAGTGAACATTTTAAGGATTAACGAATTTATTAATATTAGTTTTGAATGTGAACCCAATTTATGTTCTTTTTTAATTTTTACTTTATAAAATATTTCAATTTATATTGATATTCCTTGTGGAGTTTTCTAACAAATATTAAAATTAAATTAAAATTAAAATAAAACCATACCATTTTTATAAATCAATTATTTAATATCAGCTTGCAAACACCCTGTATACATATATTGTTCGTTATATTATCGAATCATCACATAATTGCACTGAATTATCATCCAAATCAATCGAACGAATGGAGTCGTGGACGCTACAGACTTTACGCTAGTTCTGTTAAAAATGTAAATATGAGAATGACGTCATTAACCAGTGTTGTGAAACAAATGACGGGTTTTTTTTTTGTTGAAGTTTACATAAGTATTAATTATTTCGCAAGCCATGCAATTTAATCTGACTAAAATAAAATTGGTTTGTTTAATAGAATCTACACAAACATGTGCATATGTATGTATGTACATATATACACAGTCTGTCGCAGAGAAAACGGAACTTTTAAATTAAAAACAAAAGCTTACTATTTTGGTAGAATTCATTTATTTTATTCAAAATAGTCGCATTCGGCTTCAATACAACGTTTTGCACGCCCAATTAACATGTCGAATGGATTTTTAAGTTCATCTTTAGAGATGTCCTGGCTTCGACGTCGGCATAACGCTGTCCTTTCATTGGCAAATGTAATTTGGAGCATAGATAGAAATCACAGGGGACCAAATCAGGTGAATACGGTGAATGGGGGATGGTTAAAATGCCATTTGTAGTTAGAAAAGCAGTGACAGGCGTCGAGCGATGAGATGTAACAAACGCCAGCTACCATTTTCACGATATTTAGGGCGCGAGAACACGTGCCAGAAGACGCTTCATAACACCAAGATAATATATAGCATTCACTGTTTGACTAGTTGATACAAACTCTTTGTGCACTATGCCTTTCGAATCATAAAAACAAATCTACATTGTCTTCACTTTTGATTTCTGCAAACGGACTTTTTTCGGTCTTTCTTCGCTTGGATGCTTCTATTCAGAGCTTTGGCGCTTGGTCTCTGGATCATATTGAAAACATCACGTCCCATCGAAAGTTACAATAGAATACCTGAACTTTTCGTCCTTTTTTGTCTTTAATCAAGTTTGTGCAATGTTGAATTCAGTTAGTTTGCGTGGTATAAACCTTATACAAACCTTTCTCAGTCCCAAATGCTGTGCCAAAATGCAATGAATTGAATCTTTGGAAATACTTAATTCCATTCCCACGTATCGCAATGAGAATTTCGGCACATTTCTGGTAAATTCACGCACAAGTTCGATGTTACTTTCCGTAATCACAGATTTTTTTGCATCAGGATGTTGGTCGTCATTTATATTTATTTTTCTACATAGTCTCCTTGTAATTCCACACACTTCTCCCAGCGATACTCTCATCTCTTTAACCCGCCCAAATAGTACTTGGCGTTTTTTTCTGCAAAATAATAGTACGAAGGTGATTGCCTCTTCATTTGACGAAAATCTCTGTTCTCCGAGCGTAATTTTTAGATGACGGAACAAAAAGAAGTCGCTCGCGGCTAGATCTGGTTAGTAAGGCAGATGGTCAAGCAGTTCAAACCGTAATTCGTGGATTTTCGCCATGGTGTGAGACGGCTCGTTGTCTTGGTCAGACAGGATTTTCTTTTTCTGCAAATATGAACGTTTTTTCACAATTTCTGCCTTCCGCTTGTTAAGTAATGATGCGTAGTATGCTCCTGTAATAGTTTTTCCTTTTTGAAGATAATCGATTAAGATAATTCCATGACTATCCCAAAAAACAGTCGCCATCATTTTCCCAGCCGAAAAAACAGTTTTTGTTTCTTTTCGAGCCGGTTCCCTCTTTGCCGTTCACTGTTTTGACTATATTTTTGTTTCGAGCGTATAATGGCGTATCCGAGTTTCTTTTACAGTAATTAATCGGCGCCAAAACTCGGATTTATTGCGCCTAAACTGCGCCACACGCCACGTTGGAAATTTTCATTCGAACACGTTTTTCGTCTAACGTTAGCAAACGCGGCACTAAACGCGCGGACAGTTTTCTCATGCCCGAATCTTGATTTAACATGCGGCAAACACGTTCTTTGGACATATTCATAGCCTTCGCTATCTCTCTCACTTTAATTCGACGGTCGTCTAGCACCAATTGGTGAAATTTAGCGATGTTATCGTCAGTAGTTGCAGTTTTTGGACATCCCGAACGTTAATCGTCTCCCAAGCTCTTACGGCCACGTTTAAATTCAGCTGCCCAAAATTTAACTGTGGTAAATGATAGTGTAGAGTGCTCGTACACAGAGTCCAACTCGTCTTTGATTTGCGTAGGCGTATTGCCTTTCGAAAACAAATATTTAATGACAGCTCGATACTCGACACTCACATCGAATCACTCAAACGACTGTAAAATATCAACTGCGCATCCAAAATGGCGGAAACTTTTCAGACCACTCTTGTATATAGTGGCCTAAATTTTATTACGTTGTACTGTATATATATATATATATATATATATATATATATATATATATACCTAACTATCTAAATTATTATAGATAATTAATGCTTATTCTTCGAAAAGCGTGCGATACAATACATTGGAAATTTCGTTGTCGCGACAGTGTAAACTGATTCCAAATTGGTAACGAATAATTATACTTAGTTCATATTGTAACGAAACGGTAAGAGCCAAGTATAAAAGGTAATAATTCATCACCGCCTTGATTGACTTTTATATAACAATTGAACTGTATTCAATTTATCTAACAAAAAATATTCCGCTCGTTGGTCTCCAAAGTATATTCAATGGATCGAAATTATTCATTACTATAAAAGAAACGTATCTAGACATTTATGAATATGTTGTTCCATTGTTTCTCGTAACAGGGCGTGGTATTCATTCATAATGATCCTTAAGAGGTTGACCATTAGCAGCTAATATATAAATTTCTTTTACTACATCACTTGTAACTAGATTACTGTGTTATTGCATTAAGAAGTTTTATTTGTCGATTAGATCTCTTTAAACAATCCTGCCCTTTTATAAATTTAACTTTGTCCGATCGTTCAGTGTACGGACACTACGGACTGTACAAGGAAGTGAAAGTGCAAAAATAATAGCCGAGTTGACGAAATTATTGTTTAGAAATGTCGAAATAAGAAAATAAATAATTTGATTTAATTTAAATTTGAATTAAACGTAGCCTTTAATACTAAAAAGTTTCACTTTCCGACTGTATTATTTATCTCACTTTGTTAAACAGAAGTAATTATCGTAATTAAAAAACTTAACAACAATTATGAGAGGTAGAAAATTGCTTTCTGTAAAAAGTCATTTAAAGAGAGAGAGAAAGAGAGAGAGAAACCAGAAAATATATGGTTACCTGAGCTATTTTTTGTCAGTAATGTTGCCCATTTTCAATTAGAATCCTATCTGAAGTGAAGAAGGCTCATTAAGTATCCGGAGGTCCGGACCTTACATATAAGAGATTGCCAATGAATATTAATAAAGACGGGTAAATGCAGAAAGAAATTAAATTGCTTTTATATAAGCCGCGCTTTTCTAATATATAATTTCAGCAACAGTAATTCAATAACACGCACGCGCGCGCGCTCTCGCACATACACACACACATACATATAAATACTGTTACATTATCTAGTTCAGATTAAATATTTCTTCATTTGTTTCTTTATTACAACTGTAAGCAATTTATTTTAAATAAACTTTAATTATGTAAAATAGATTGTATATACGCGTTTCTGCGGATTGCAATGCACTTTTTACAATTTTATTTCTAGTTTTAAAATTAATAAGATAACTCGATATATAAATAAACAATTTCATTTACTAATACATTCATCTCATTGATATATTACTCAAAGATACCAGCAAAGATTAATTTTATAGTTATTGCTTACTTAAATAAATAATTCGTGACGTGTAATTGTTGATGATGGATTGTACGAGTGATTCAAATACGTGGGTTGTCTTTTAAGTTATGCATATAAAACTGTAATAAAACACTAAATAACTTTTAAAGACTTGATTGTTGGTTGGAAAGTTGACATGGCGATAGCAAAATTGATTATTTTTATTAAAAGAGCAGACATTACTAGTCCTACATCTTTCATTAAAAGGTTGTGTCAACGCTCGATGAACGCCTATTCGAGTGCCCTTAATATTGATAAGAAACTGCTAAGAACTGCTAATTCTTGGCGGAGCATCAGAGTCGCTGAGAGTCGGACGTAGTGCCTAATTAATTCACAGAGTAAGCTTAGTACATCGAGTCAGTTCGATTAGAACAGTTGATGTATTTGTTATATTGCTGTTTTTGTGTATATGTGGAATAAAACAGTAAATAGATTTTTAAAGACTTGATTGCTTTTCGAAGTATTCTCCACGAAGATTAATGCAATTTTGCATGCGCTGGAGCCAACTCTGGAAGCAGTTGTCATCACATGTGACGATGCGCTTCAAAAAAAACTTCACTTCTTGCGGGAATCGATTCAGAAGTCTCACACAAATCTCCAACCTGCTCTGTTTCTGATTTTCAGTTAAGAACCTTGGAACACATCGAGCACTAATTTTTCTAAAGCTAAGATGTTCACTGATAATGGTATGAACATTCCCAATACTCACACCCTTCTGATTCAACTGTGAATCGACTATCACCTTTGACAAGCTCTCAAACGGCATGAATGTTATCATCTGTGCGATTTGATCATAACTTTCGTTTTCTATCCCAACTAAACACTCGATTCTGGGACGGTGTAGCGTTCCCAAACTGTGCCTTCAAACGAGTTAAAATCTCCCCCCTTCATTTGTTACAAACTTTATAATAATACGTTGTGTAACAGACGAAGTCTCATCCACTTATGGCTGTAGAGACGACAAAACACAGCGGAAGATCTAATTAAGCTGGTTCTCCCTCCCTAACACACCGACCCTCCACTCTACCATTCGGCTCGGAACTGCTTGCTGAGTACATTACCAAAATTATCGTTTATATTTGAATCACCCTCGTAATTCGAATTGTTGTTTGGGCTCCATTGTTCGTGGAATTTAATTATTTCAATGTTTCAGCAATTACACTACTGTCGTCTTCAGGGAAGTCCTGATAAAGACTGTATCTTGCACAAACTCGTTACTACACACGATTTAATGCGTTTAGCTTGTATAAGTAGTTTTTCCGTACCTCAATAATTTTAGAGTACCCCTTGTATTGAAAATTAAAAGTCAAGTCCGAGTCTGGCGTATTATTGCATTACTCGGCTTGATTTTATGCCTAGGTAAAGCTGCATTTGATATTTAAAATTACAATTATATTTCCGTCAAAGCTTGGAATTTAATATCAGTTCCTTTTCTTGTCATTCTTTCCCTACAATGTGGGTAAGAGACGTTCAACTGTATATGAACATTTTACTGTTTGAATTTGTAACTCTCTGTGTATGCATAGCTTTAAATTGAATACATGTGCCGTGCGATAATATAAGTCGCTTTATTAAAACTCATAGCACGAATCGGTTCGACAATGTCGTTTTTCTTGAAACATCATATGGGCTTGGCGATATTCAAACTAACACGTGCATGAATATACAAAATACTATATTATGGGTATTGTCATGCGCTACATAATTTTCAATGCGCGCCTAACGACTTTTCTCTTTCAATAATTGGCCTGCGCTTCATTGAAAAATGGAAATTTATTAATAAAGGTATATTCCGTATATATATGAGCTCCCCCGTTTTTTTCCTTTTGCCTACATATGCCAACAGGCATAGGAGCATCTACTTCGTTACATATGCATTCCTTCCTTTCTCCACCCTTCATCTTTTCCTTCTTATTTACATCATCTATGAAAAAAAAGTTCTTTTCGACAAACGAAGGAATTTTTGTAAAAATATTACTGTATACAGTGCCGTCCATGAAAATTTGTACGACCGATCAAAAAGTATGTCTTTTATCTTTTTAAGTTGACCTTGAAACGAGTATATATATATATATATATATATATATATATATACAGTAGGTTCTCTGTATAACGGACAGTAACTGTGTATATAAAACTGTCCATTGGTGGGAGAAAAGAAAGGAGTATAAATAATTTTAATTAATTTATCCTTGCAACATACTTAAAAGTATCTTCTTTAAAAAAATCTGAAATTTTAGTTTGTTTTAGATTTTCAATTCTTTTGTTTACAATTTACGTTTCTACATTGCATACTACCTCAGCGACTTTTTCTCCTTTAATGTCACCAGACAAGAAAAAGAAGTTTTGAATATCCTTTAGCTTTTCATACGCTTCGTTAATGTTTTTAGTTTCTGAAATAATATCATCATCCTCACTGTCGCTATCACGTACATTGGTACTGTTTTGAAATTCACGCACACACTCTTGTACGCTAATATCCGGATTCTCGGTATGTAAACTATCATCAATTTGTGCATACGATAATATGTCAGGATAGGGTTTACAAAGTTCTGACAGTGGCACATCATCTTCAGCACTGAAGTCTATATTCTCGTAAATATCTTCGGCTTTCCACTCACCAAATTCAGCATTAAGAAAACATTTTTTGATAGTTTCAGCGCTTACAGTTTTCCAAGAAGTAATGGTCCATATTAGAATACTGAGAATGTTAATGAACTTTTCTATATTTTTTTGGTAGATTTTCAATGATCCATAGACGATAAAAGTCTCTTAACTAAAAGCTTTCCGTAGTAGGTTTTAAAATTATTGTTAATCCCATAATCAAGTGGTTGACAATGCCAGTTAGTGTTTGGGGGCAAAAATATTGGTTTAACATTTTGTAACTCAATTTTTAGGTGTGACGTGGCGTTGTCGAAAAATAAAAGAACTTTTCTACTCCGCTGTTGCCTTTTTCTATCAAATTTGATTAACCAAATTGTCATAATTTCTCTCGTCATCCACGCTTTTTTATTAGAATATCATTCCACTGGAAACTTCTCAACATTTGTTCCTATATAGCAGGTATGGGTAACCTTTGGCATGTTGTGGGCCAAACTTTAATGTGCAAATACGTTCGCGGGCCGCGTTTAAAAGTAATGCATTTTAAAATAGTGTTCATAATGTTTAGCGATAGATATCAGACATGAAATAATACGACAATGTCTCGCGGACCGGATTAAATCTTACAGAGGGCCGGTGGTTGCCCATCACGTACATATATGCTTTATAGCATGGTGGATTCTTACTATTCCCAATTACTAAAGGTCTTTCCTTTTCTCCAACCATATTCGCACAAAAGAGAATAGTTAATCTTTCCTTAGCAGCTTTGTCACCCGAACATTTTTCACCTTTTAATGCAAAGGTTTTGTTTGGCAAAGCCCAGAAAAAAGTCCAGTTTCATCCGCAAAAATATCTTTCGGTGAGTATTCCTTTGTGATTGTCATCAACTGTTTCTTCCAGACAGATATTTCATCCACATCTACTGCGGCGGCTTCACCACAAATTGTTCGAAGCGATATGTTGTGCCGCTGAGAAAACTTGTCAAACCACACACTCGCAACTTCGAGAGCATTTTCCCTTATTATTACACCGGTCAATGGAATATTCTTCGCGCGCACTTTGCAAAACCTGTCATACATTATTTGGTCCAGTCCAGCTCCATCTGTTTTCACAAATTTCTACTTTTGCTGTGAATTTCCATATTTAGCAAACCGTCTATTAATATAAACTTTGTTTTTCAAAATATCGCCCACTTGACTTTTACCGATACAGAATCTTTGCGCAAGCAGTCTCACACTAAGTTTATTCTTCTTTTCACACTGAATAACATCAACTTTTTCTTATAAACTGAGAAATTTTCTCTTTTTCGTAGCCATATTACTTTTACGAATACTAAAACACCAGATATCTAACTTGTTAGAGCACTAAATATCAACTGAATGCTATAATAGCTATAGCTATTTTATATAAGACCATCATCACAGTTGTACTTATTACTTGCCTTAATTATATGTTGTTCATGTCCATTGTTAAGAATGTTACAGCGGTCATAATTATTATACATTTATATGTATGTAATTACATGTAATAAACTAAAAGGCCATCATTACAGCACTTATTATATTAAAATATGTAATTATGTTTAGAAATTGCAATCAATTTATTATGTACCTGGCTTAATCCCTCTATAGGCAATCATTACAGCACTTATTACATATATGTATTAAAATAATTATGTTTAAAAATATAGGAATTGCAATAAATTTATTACCTGGCTTAATCCCTCTATAGGCAAAAAAATTAATCTTAGTCCAAAATAAGAATTTTAAGAAGTACTAATGTGCATTCTAAACAAATAAATTTTCATTTAAATTTTGCAATAGAAATGTTCACTTCGCAAAAGACGAGTATGCAATACGATACCAACACCGGCATCATCCATCTACCAATATATTTCGAGGATTGGATCGGAGACGTCATGAAACAGGTACATCTATTCCTAGTCGACGTGATGAAGCTAGACCAAGACATAGTCGTACTATCCAAGTCGAAGAAGGAATTTTGTTCGTTATTTACGCTTCCATTACTTACCTCATCTTTGTGATATCCCAAGCAATTTGTAATGTACACTTTCAACGAATGGCAATGCGCATTTGGCAAAAGAACAACATACAATACGGTATCCACACGGGCAGCACTCATCTATCAACACATTTCGAAGATTGGATCGGAGACTTCGTGAAACAAGCACATTTGCTCCCAGCCAACGAATGCAAATTATGCTTATTATTCATCAGGATCCTATTTATAATATTAGACAAGTAGTCCAGGAAAGAAACATTCCAAATAAGACAACAGCTCTTTTAGGGCTTACGGAAAGTCTTTTAAGCCGTTCTATGCAACAAAAGCACAACCATTATACGAAAATGACAATTTGCAAAGAATAATGTGTTGCAGCATAATTGAAGGTGATCCAAATATTTTGTCACTTACTTTACGAAGTGTCGAATGCATGTTCACAAGACATGGTGTCTTCAACAGTCACAATTCCTATTTGTAGGACCAACGTTTCTTCCAAATAGTCATATATTACATGCACGATGGTGCACCAGCTCATAATGCAAGAATTATAAGAACAAAAGTTTTCCAAATAAGTGGATCAGGCGAAATTGATCAATAATGGCTTGCAAGGTCACCAGATATGAATCCCCTCGACGTCTTTTTTTGCGCTTTTTGGAAGGAAAAACCTTATGCGACGTCTCCGGTCAATTAACAGTAAATATAATGAACGCCACAATACAATTAATTATCCCAGATATAGTGCAACGCGTACCAAATTTAATTCCACAAACGTTACAGCTTTGTCTTCAAACCAATTAGTACCAGTTTTAGCATTTACGTTATCATTTTTGTTATTTCATTAGACTTAAAAGGAAACTCGTATTTTGTCACATAATTCTTACTGATTTATTGATGATTTCATACCATGTTCAAATCTACATTTCTTTTAAGCAATTTGTGTGACTTAACTAATGATGATAGAACATTTCTGTACTAAGATTGTCGACTCAGAATTAATCATAGAACCGTCCCACCTGACGATTATCCGTAAGTTTCTGACCACCCTATATATTGAAATTGCAAATTTAATAGACGCCTACTGTTTACATTTAAATATACATTAAAGGTAATAGAAAAAATATAAAATAAATCGAATGATAATTTATGTGATAGTACTATGAGTTTGTTAAAGTTAGTATGAATAGAATAAAATGTTAGACCGACAAAAAAAAATATTTCTAATATTTCTTATCGAGATACGGTGTCTGCGAAAGCCTGGTTAATAAACTGGTTCTACTTTATCAAAATTACATTGAATTATATGAACGATTTAGCAAACCGACTAGGAGATAAGATTTGACTAAAGGATATACATTTTCGGTTCTGTTCGAAGGATTTTGTTCCGCCAATAACACAATCCTTCATATTCACTCCCCATCTAGTTATCCGCGACCCTACGCCATCAAATGGAATTTAGAGGTTATTGTGCTTCTCAGTGTCGTTCACAGTACTTTTACTGTACATGCAGTGCCCTCAGTGCCCTTGCAGTTTTGTCTATTTAGCTGGAAATTTATTCTCTTGTTTTCACGGTTGTATTAAATGACGTAAATTTAACGAATGGTGGAAATTATTTTTAAAAACCGGAACAGAAAACAAAATCAGCAAACATTTTCAAATATCAAAAAATTAAATTTAAAAACTGGAAATATATTCGCAATTTTTTGCGTTTAGGTGTCTTTATTTAAATTTTAAATCAGTTTTCTCCTTGTGCATATTTTATTAAATATTTAAAAAACAAGTTCTCGATTTAACAGAAGCTAATTCCATTTTTTTTGATTTTTTTTTGAGTTCAAATGTACTCCTAAAGAGATATACCAATTGTACCGGAAAGTTATTACCGGTTTCTTCTTAAGAAAAAACACATGATTTTCAAGGAAATGGAAAAATTTATTTATTCAAACTATTGGCCATTTGATTCTACACATCTTGCCCATCTTTCAGACAATTTACGGCTGTTTGTCCTTTGAGCAAAATCATTCATCGATCCATTTTCTAACTTCTTCGAAATTGGCAAAGTGCTGCTCTGCAAGCGCGTGTCCCATTGATGCGAAAATGTGATAATCGGACGGGGCAAGGTCTGGAAAGTACTGCGGGTGCGATATTATGTCCCATCCAAGTGCTTTCAACGCTTCCTTTACCGATTTTGCTGTACGAGACGCGCGTCATCGTGCTGTAAAATCACTTTGCCATGTCTTCGGGCCCATTCTGGACGTTTTTCTATCAATACATGGTTCAAATTGACCCACACAGACCAACCATGAAAAAACTGTTTTTATAAATTTGGGTCCCCTTTATGTTTTTTGACGTGCCGAATTCGAAAATGAACTTTAAAATACCACAGGACGTGAAGTTTTCTCGCATGTTTACTTTATGTCATTTATGCATTGTAAGCGTGTAATAATACCTTGGTCTGTACACCTAATTAGCAGTAAATTCTCAAAGTGCACTTTTGACTATCTGCGTGACTAATACAAAGAAAATCACGAAGACATACATATATGTACTTTCTAATCTGCAGGTGCATTTTTTACACTCGCATTTAATTTTTTTCCCTGATAATCTTGGAGCTGTAAGTGAGGAACAAGGGGAGCGTTTCCACGAAGATGTAAAGGAGATGGAGAAACGGTATCAGAGTCGTTGGAATGTCAACATGATGGGAGATTACTGTTTGAGCCTTCTACGAGCAACTCCAGAAGTATCATATAAAATGAAAAGCTACATTCGAACTTTTACCGTGAAGCGGTTGAGGAAATACAAAACTTTAGATTATTAAGTAAAGAACTGTTCATATTCAAACTTACACTGCCATTGTAATAATAAAATGTTAAATTTTGCAATTATACTCTGATAATAAATTACGTACCTTTAAATCTTAACTATATATTTTAATACTGTCATACCCAACAAAAGATAAAGATTGCGAAAAATTGGTACGTGGTAAAAAAAAATTGATTGAAAAATTGGATTCGGCACACCAAAATACATAAGAAACAGGTTGAACTTTGAAAAAAGTTTTTAAAAAATATTTATTAGTTGGCTAGTGTAATTTGTTGTTGGTAGCGATCAGTATTAACTGTTTCATCAGGTTTCAACAGTTTGTAATATGTACACCACGCCACTCTGGTCCCACCAAACACAGAGCATTGTCTTGCGACCAAAACGATTTGGCCTTGGAGTTGATGGGCTGCCTTCGCCAGGTGATAACCACGTTTTTTTGCTCTTAAGGTTTTTATGTCATATTGTCAATCATATTATGTAACATTAACTTGGTACACTTTTGTGTTCTCATAACCAGCAATTACAATTCGTTGCATTTGTGTTATTATTACAGTAACGAAAATATATAAACACATCCGTAATATGAATAACGTAAATGAGTTTTACGTCTCATTTCTCGTGAAATAAACATAACCAAATCAACAATAAAAAACTATTATCGATAAAATAGTGGCTTGGTTGTTTTATACAATTGCTACCTGTTGGCTTGTTCGAAAAATTCGTTTTTTTTATTTCAATTTGTACCATCGCTTCACATATAAGTGAATAGGCTCTGATGACCGTCGAATAAAATTACGCGAAGTAGCACATTTCATATGGATCACTGGTTTCGATTTTACATAATGGATTGAGTACGATAAAATCATGTACAAGAGCATCTTGCATTTGTTAATTGTGGACCACGAACGCGAAGAGGTACGCATTTCATTTATAATGAGTCGTCGAAAACTAACGGGTGTTTTTTTAAGAGCTTGGGATCTTTAAATCATAATACAAGACAGAAATATTGTTGGAGTGAAATTTTTTTTATTATAATTTGGTAGATAATTTCATGGCATTTTTTTTAAATATGATTTCCGGCATATGTCCGCCGCGGCTACGAGTTACATGGTCCGTTCGGTTAGTCCAATTTTTGACTACTTTTTCCAATAAATCTGGCCGTATGGCGTCAATGGTGGCTTGAATGTTGTCTTCCAATGTTTCGAGAGTTGCTGGTTTGTCGGCATAAACCAATGACTTAACATAACTCCATAAAAAGTAATCCAGAGGCGTTAAATCGCACGAACGAGGGGGCTAGTAACTGAACCACTTCTGGAAATAAAGCCGTCACCAAATTGATTTTGCAATAAATCCATTGTTAAGCGCGCTGTATGGCAAGTTGCGCCGTCTTATTGGAACCAAATGTCGTCGATATTTAGCTGATTAATTTTTGGAAGCAAAAATTCACGGTGAATTTGTCATTCCCCGTAACGGCAGCTCCTTCCTCATTTCGAAAGAAATAAGGAACGATGATGCCGCCAACGTGTAAACCTCACCAAGCAGTCAATTTTAATGGATGTAATGGTGATTCGTTAACGGCTTGAGGATTGTCTTCGCTCCAAATACGGCAATTTTGTATCTGCATTTAACCAGAAATGAGGTTCATCACTAAACACAATTCTTTGATAAAAATGCTCATTTTCGGCCAGTTTCAAATGAACTCAATCAGCAAAAATGCAACGCAAACGATGGTCGTTTGGCTTCAATTCTTGCACGAGCTGTATTTTATAGGCACGTAAGCCAAGATCCTTACGTAAAATTTACCACGTAGTCGAAGGACAAAGGCCAACAAGTTAAAAACGACGACAAATCGACATTTCGGCGTCTTCTTCAATACTTCGCGCTACAGCAGCAATATTCTCTTCGGTACGCACATTTCTTTGTCTTGTTGATGGTTTTGAATCGAGAAGAGTAAAATTAGTGCGAAAACGATCAATAACTCCACGAATTGCTTGCTCACTAGGCCAATTATTTGACCGTAAAATGGACGAAGTGCTCTATGAACTTCGCGAATAGATTTATTTTTTAAATTTCCACAATTTGGAAGCGTTCTTCTGGCGTTAAACGATTCATGATGACTTGTCAAACCTCACTGAACAGAAATGTCAACACAGTTTGACGTTATCAGCTGTCAAACCATAGTTATCGATATCGATAGGTCTCATACAGATTAAAAAACTACAATAATTATTTGCCAAAAAATTTGAGTTTTCTTGTCTAGACTTATGAATTACCGATCTACCTTGGTATTACTACTCAACTTCTTATACAGAAATTCTATTAAGTGGATAAAAGACTTTCAGAAAATATATTACCAAGCTTTATCAAATGTATAGAACAATGGTGGTTGTATGACTAGAATACGAGTAAAATGTGTGTGCGGGTATATAATTGTATGACGAATATATATATATATATATGTATATATATATATACTGTATATATAAATACTTGAAACGTATATATTTGTTTTTAAAAAAACTTGTCCACACGCGTCAAGTGCCTATGCTTAGCTGTCATCCGGTGCTGGTGTACTGTAGAATTGTATGCACGCAGTCTACAACGAGACCAGAATTTATAATGTTTCGCCGAAAGAAATGACTTGACAATTACAATATAACATATGATTCTGAAAATATTCCAATGACCCTATCGACTTCAACAATTCTCTTCTTTAAAGTCTGTACAAGAATTTTTAAATTAAGTTTATTTTCGTTTCGTTTTCTTTTTGCTAATTATAATAGGACTCGTTTATAACGGACTCGAATATAACGTACTTCCGGATATAGCGCACATATTCCTTGGTCCCGACGAAAACTTGATTGAAATAATGTATTTTCGTTCTACTATTACATACACATTTATTTCGTACTTCTGCTATAACGTACAAAAATTTTGTTCAAAAAAGAATGATTCTTTTGTAACGTACGTATTTATTACATATAAATATGAAAACTCTAAATTCCCTGCGTATTACACCGTTTTAATTAAGGCAGAAATTAATGAAAAAATCATGGCCTCGGAAGGAAATCGAACCCCTGTCCACTACTTACCGAACACGCTCCACTTATTGTTCGCAAATAGATATTAATTTAGAGCCATTTGCTTCGGTATATTATTAAGTGCAACTTTACATGTTTGAAATGAGTACTTACACTGAAAGACGACGCAAAGAAATCTATTTGTTATATTAAATGTCTTTATAAAACAATAGATTCTCGCATTAGAATGGACAAACAAAAAGTGTAAGCGATTATGTAAGCTAGTTCAAGGAAGAGTCGATGAAGCTTTACTACGATGGTTTGATTATCAAAGAAGCCATAATATACCAATTAGCGATCTTATTATTCAAACCAAAGCGGGAGAATTTGCAAAATTATTTAATGACAGCGCACTTTAATTCACATTCCATTTTTTCATATAAATTAAGTCATCATGCAATATTTGTTCAATAATTGTATTTGGATTATTTTCTGCTGATATTACGTTACCATATGACCTTACTTCTATGAAGAAACGGAACGTGGATGAACGAAAACAGTAATTACAAATGTACAGCGATATTTTCGAATGCTGCAAATTTTTGTACTACCAGAATTACAGACCATATTGCTAATTTTGTATGCAAAATGGTACTCCACCTATTTTCCAATTCCGTTAATTCTCAAGAATTATTCTTAGCTGAGCAGAGGTTGGCGTATTTAAGTTCTTCTTGTCTTTCCTTTCAAAAACAAAATCCCATTTCTTTACGAACAATTTGGTGTGGACAAAGTTACTGCCTTTCAAACTAGGAATTTACTTTTGCATATCCCCACATAACAGTCGAACTGAAAAGTCCCCGGTCTACCATAGTAAAACACAGTTTTTTGGCAAAATTCTATTTTATTATTCAACATAGTTGCCTTGGAGGGCGATACACCGATTATAGCGTTCTTCCAACTTTTCGATACCATTTTTGTAGTACGAATTGTCTTTAGCCTCGAAATAGGCCTCAGTTTCGGCGATCACGTCCTCATCCCTGCTAAATTTCTTCCCGGCGAGCATTCTCTTGAGGTCTGCAAACAGGAAATAGTCGCTGGGGGGCCACATCTGGAGAGTACGGTGGATGGGGAAGTAATTCGAAACCCAATTCACTTAATTTGGGCATTATTTTCATTGATTTGTGACACGGTGCATTGTCTTGGTGAAATAGCACTTTCTTCTTCTTCATATAGGGCCGTTTTTTTTGCGATTTCGTTCTTAAACGGTCCAATAACGCTGTATAATAGTCGCTGTTGATGGACTAGTCCTTTTTAAGATAATCTATGGAAATTATTCCATGCGCATCCCAAAAAACTGACGCCATAACTTTTCCAGCTGACTGTTGCGTCTTTCCACGCTTTGGAGCCGGTTCATCGCGTGCAGTCCACTCGGCTGACTGTCGATTGGACTCTGTAGTGTAGTGATGATCCATGTTTCATCCATTGTCACATATCGACGCAAAAACCCGGTTTTATTACGATTTAACAGCTTCAAACACAGCTCAGAATCATCAACTCGTTGTTGTTTTTGATCGAATGTGAGCTCGCGCGGCACTCATTTTGTACAGAGCTTCCGCATGCCCAAATATTCATGCACGATGTGTCCAACACGTTCCTTTGATATCTTTAGGATGTCAGCTATCTCGATCAACTTTACTTTACGGTCATTTAAAATGATTTTGCGAACTTTTTTGATGTTTTCGTCGGCGACAGCCTCTTTTGGTCGTCCACTGCGTTCGCCGTCTTCGGTGCTCATTTCACCAAACTTAGCATACCAATCATTTATGGTTGATTTTCCTGGCGCAGAGTCCGGAAACTCCTCATCAAGCCATGCTTTTGCTTCAACGGTATTTTTTCCCTTCAAAAAGCAGTACTTTATCAGCACACGAAATTCTTTTTTTTCCATTTTTTTAAATAACAAAAGTAGCTTCACTCTTAACGCAATATCTCAGTAACTAATGGTCGGATTGCTGTCAAATTTTGACACGTTTCGTTTGAAGGTTAGTACTATCTAAAAAACATATGGATTTAATAACAGTAACGCCATCTATGTGTCAGACCGGGGACTTTTCAGCCGACCTGGTATTAACGTTATTTTTTGCAAAGTTTTATGTTCACTCAATCTTTATCATTCATAATTTGTTATATTTTACATCTTAGTTTAAATTATACCGCAATTTAGTAAAAATAATATTTTAAGATTTGAAAAAATAGTTTCTTTTTTGTTTTCAAATTTGTAACTCTTTCATTTGGTTTCAATTTTCAATACAAACTGCTTTTTCCGCTATCCGAACAAATTCTTTAAGTTTTATTCATTTACATTTAGATACTTCGAAGTTTTCTGTGGCTCTATTTGAATACTTTTTCATTTTATTTCTCTTAATTTACTTTCTTGCTTCTTCATACCCTATTACTTTATATTCCACATAATATTTAAGTCCTACGGAATAAAGTTCCACTTGCCGTTAGTATCACTGTTAACCAAAGAAAAGTACATAACTATCTTGTTTTATTCTTCCTAGTTTCTATAAAATTCTCTTTCAACTCAACGGGAGGACAGAACTGATATCAGTTTATAAGAAATGCAGTAAATTCATCTTTATTTACTGTGGGAACTGAAGCAGGTGGTACTATATAACGATACATTTTTTTGTGACAGTAAAGGTGTTACTGAAGATACTATTTATAAAAAGCTTAACACACGCGACAACTACAAAACGACTGAAACGTCTGAAACGCCTTTCATATACAATGTTGCATTTGTTTTGAGTTAAACAAAATTAGATTTCTTGTGACAATTATAAATGCTAGACACACTTATATATTTCACCAGTTACGAGGGTGAGATGATAATTATAATATAGAAATTTTCAGAGAGGAAGAAATCGCGACTTGGAAAAAATAAATGAATAGTTTGATAGTCAAAGATGATAAGTTTTAAATTACAGATTTTAACTGAATTTTAGATGAATAAAGGTATAATAATAATATAATTTATTTGTCCAGCGATTATAGTCAATAAATTAAAGGAGAAATCACAGTAGAAGTAGCAGAAATATATGACGTTTTAATGTGTATACAGTAAGTTAAAAAAAGTAAACGCTCGCGTTCAATCTATATATACAATCATGTGCACGAAAATAACAGTCTAAAATTAATACTTATAAATAAAATTTACAATTCTGATGCAGCTATATTGAAATTATTTAAAATCCCTGAATATATATGGCTTCCGGTAAAGTACCGAATATGATCGGGAATTCCTGAGTTTTCTAGTCATGCACTGGTAGTTGCCTGTGCATTAAAATAGCAGTACTATAGCTGGAGGCACTAAACGTAAACGTATAAAGTTCTGTCTATTGAAGAATAATTCAACAATTTCTTAATTATCCTTTTCTATTGTAATATGGGCCGAGCAAAACATTGTTCGTCGGAAAAAAAGAGCAATTATATTCGATATATTTAATAGAGGCAAAAGCTACAAGTTTATACAAAATACGCTCTCGTGTTCTGCCAAAATGATTGCAAACGCTAAGAATTGGAGAAAAGTGAAGGAAAATCGTAGTGGAAAAAGGAAAACTAGCCCTAGAGAAGACAGAAACATTATAACTTGTTCAAAGAAGACACCATTTGCAAGTTCAACTGCAATTGAAAATGAGTTACACTTTTGTATAAGCACCTCTACTATTAGGCGAAGATTGATTCAAGGTAAGTTGCGTGTAAGAAGGCCTAGGGAGGTACCATTATTAAATAAAAGGCAAATACAAAATATATTGTCGTTTGCTTACTAACACGTACAATGGGACGAAAAAAAGTAGCGTAATGTACTGTGGTCCGATGAATTCAAAATAGTTTTATTTTATTCCGGCACATATCAACAACACCTACGAAGACCACTATTGGCAACATTAAAACCCCAGTACACAAAAAAGACAAAATTCGGAGGCTCAAGCACCATGTTGTGGGGGTGTTTTTCGTGGTATAGCGTAGGTCCTTTACACAATACAGAAGGCATAACGCCCGCTGATGTCTATATGAACATATTACAAACTGCTTCTACCGTATGCAGAGGAAATAACACTAAGATGGTTGTATGTGCAGAATAACGATCCGAAGCATGTTTCTCGTAAAGCGAAAACATTGTTTGGAGATAATAACGTTCGCGTTTTGGGTAGACCGGCACAATCGCCAGACTTAAACCCCATTGAAGATTTATGGGTGAAGTTGAAAAAAACTGTATCTGCCGCTAAGCCACAAAATATTGACGATCTATGAAGAATATGCCAAGCCGAATGGCAATCAATTCCAGCAGAGGCATGTAGGCAACTGGTGAACTCGTTGCCCCACAGGTGTCGAGAGGTGATAAACAATACAAGTCAAGCAACAAAATATTAAGTGTTCAATCCAATTAACTAAGTAAAAATGGCATTTGATTAGTATTTTGGCATGATGCTATTTTAATGCACAATTATTTTGTTTGTCCTAGAATATAAAGAGTTTTATTTTTTCTTTGATATTAGAACCTATTTATTTATTGTTATAGTCATGTAACATGTTGGAATAAGGAGTTCAATAAACTAGAATTTCTTTTATTTAACGTTAAATTGATATTTCAGCAAATTGAAGACTACTGCTATTTTCGTGCACATGATTATATATATATATATATATATATATACTCTCAATTTTTTGCCACTTAGCTTGGTTTGTCCCAAAATAGTTCTCATAATATTGGCGAACCTAATTTAAATAAAAAACATTAGTTGTTTGCTAGAGCCCTCAATGTAATTACAGTACAATTTGATCTTAACAACAATGCTAATCTTCAATCATTTAGTATAAATATCGCTGCTGAAGAAGAACAATGACTACTACAATCGTTTTGCTTATCCAAGGCTCACCAGGCAGTCTCAGCTCTCGTCAGTAGATATTAATTGCCTATTCGGCCTCATAAACAGAAGAGTAAAACTTAATAATGAGGAAAATTAGTTGACAAAAGTGTTTCCACTGTCACTCAAGATGTGGAGATAATTAAGACCTTGGCTAATTTAATTATCAGATATCTTAGTTCTCGTGAAATTTATTCTTTGTGTAGTCTTCAAGTAGAGTGTTTCGGTCTGCGAGACCGTGTTTAATTTCTATTGAGCATGACCACTTAGTTATCGAAATACGTAATTAATCAAAGAAATGGCAATGCTATGTATTTGGATGATTCATTCAAAATTAATTCAAAATAAACCATTCCTTACATACTATCTTCTTCTGGGCTTCCGGGCTGGAACCGCATCACTGGTATAACTGCCGACGTTTCGTACTCACTGGTATGGGACATCTTCAGAGCTCAACTACTGCTACTGTTTGTTGTAACAGTAGCAGTAGTTGAGCCCTGTTAAACAGTTTCAGTGCAACAAACAGTAGCAGTAGACTGTGCACTGAAACTGTTAAACAGTTTCAGTGCAACAGTTGAGCTCTGAATATGTCCATTAAAACTCTTAAACAGTTTCAATGCAACAAACAGTAGTAGTAGTCGAGCCCTGAAGATGTCCCATACGAGTGGGTACGAAACGTCGGCGGTTCCAGCCCGGAAGCCCAGAAGAAGATAGTATGGACCACGACCGCGGAAGTCTATGTACCAGATTATTCCTAGCATTTTTGAATTATTTAACAACATTTCCAATAGCATTGATCATAACCTTTTTAATGGTTATTAAAATAAATTTTTCTATCGCTCCCTGTACACTAACACAAAGGATTCCTTTATTTTCCAATTTATTGCCATTATTAAATTTTGATTGATGTGTTTCCATAACGGATATTTTATAAAAATAAAACAATTTTCAAGCAAAAGTCGCTGTGGAAAATAACACATACGTGAGATACTGGCAAACAAGTTGATACTGTTATATTCGCAAACTCACAAACAAATGACGTACCAATTTTTTTGTCCAATTTTCTTTCGCCCATGTAAGCTTGTTAAAGTTCCTCGTTGAAACCTGTTGTTTCAAAAATTTATAACCACCTTTAAAAATACATACGTGGAACGAAATTCCCTATTTTCGTTTACCTCATTTCTTATTTTTTTTTCGTTTTTCTTTTTGTTCTTGTTGACTTCTGTTCTAGATAAAAATCACAACTTATAATACACGGCCACATAGAAAGTGGTAACCTTCAAATTAAATATACTGGATTCATAAATACGATATATCTTACAAATTACGGTAAATATTGATAACCTTGTTTGAATGTATTTTACGACTCTATGAATCTTGATTTATTGTGTCTTAAACCTAAGATACTTACGTACGTATGAATTTACCGCGTCAAGCAACATAAGTTATATTTTAATCGTCGTTTCTTGATTGCCAAAGGTAAAATTTGTTCTTCATAATGTATTTTCGCAAAAGTGTACTTTCAAATACACCCTAAATGATTTGCACCAAATGTACAGGGTGATCAGAAATTCACGGATAATCGTCAGATAGGGTTGATCACTGAAGGTTGATATATATGTACGGATCGCGTACTGAGTTTGTTTTCGTACGGGTATTTTTCGCCGTAGTTTTCCGGGTGCGACACTGTTAATTATCTGCTGATGATGACAACTTAGTTGTCGAAATACGTATGCAGAATACAAAAATTAATGTGGCAAGGGGTTACATATCAACCTTCAGTGATCAAGTTAATCAACCACAGGCTCCATCAAAATTACCGTCAGATAGGGTGATTCTCAGCCGACAATTCTAACACAGAAATGTTGTATTGTCATTAATTAATGATAATTAGTGAATGATGTGACAAAATACGAGTTTCTTTTTAAATCTAATGAAATTAGCAATAATAATGACAATTAACGTGAACGCTAAAAGTGGTAGCCATTGGTTTGAAGACAGAGCTGTAACCTTTGTGAATTTAAATTTACGACGCGTTGCAATATACCTGGGGTAATTAATTGTATTGTAGCGTTCATTATATTTATTATTTCCTGTTAATTGGCCGGAGACGTTGCATAAACTTTTTCCTTCAAGAAACATACAGAGAATTTAAGAAGATTCGTATTTGGTTGGGTTGGGTTTTCCTTCAAGAAACATACAAAGAATTTAAGAAGATTCGTATTTGGTTGGGTTGGGTTTTCCTTCAAGAAACATACAAAGAATTTAAGAAGATTCGTATTTGGTTGGGTTGGGTTTTCCTTCAAGAAACATACAAAGAATTTAAGAAGAATCGTATTTGGTTGACCTTGAAGGCCATGATATTGGTCAATTTCGCCCAACCCACTTATCTTCAAGCATTCTCTTGTAATTCTTGCATTATAAGCTGCTGCACTGTGGTGCATATAATACATCTTGGCTCTGACATTCAATGGAATATTATCCAATACTTGCTCCAACACATTTACAACTTGAAAGTTTAAGATGTCTAATCAAACATTCACAGAAAGCTTTCCTTAGTATCGAAATTTTCGAATAGTTCTGGAATTTTTATCCGCGCAAAAATGAAAATTGAGGCTGTTGACGACACCATCTTTTGTAAACATGCATTCGCCACTCCATAAAAGAAATGATAAAATGGTTGGATCTTGAATTTTGTTTAAAATTGTGTTGCAAAACATTATTCTTTGAAAATTCTCATTTTCATGTAATGGTTGTACTTTTGTAACATGAGACGGTCTTTAAAAACTCTCCGCAAGCATTGAAAGAACTGTTGTCTTACTTGGAATGTTCATTTCCTGGGCTATTTGTCTAGTGTTACAAGTAGGATCCTGATGAATAATAAGCAAAATTTGCATTCCGTTGGCTGCGAACAAATGTGCTTGTTTCACGAAGTCTCCGATCCAATCTTCGAAACGTGTTAGTAGATGAGTGCTGCCCGTGTGGATACCTTATTGTATGTTGTTCTTTTGCCAAATGCGCATTGCCATTCGTTGAAAGTGAACATTACAAATTGCTTGGAATATCACAAAGATGAGGTAAGTAATGGAAGAGTAAAAATAACGAACGTTGAACTGACAAACATGACAAAATGTGGCAAATATTTTTGTTTCTTAATTATAGACATTATTCTGGGCTAAGGTTGTACTTTATCTCAAAAAATTAGTTAAAGAAATATTTAATAAAGCAAAATATTGGGATAGAATGATTAATTACACCAACGTAATATTGTATAACTGTATTTGACAGTAAAAACCATGGTTTTCTACAAAAAATTCAAAATATTTTTTGTTCTACATTTTCAACATTGGTGGTCCGTGTGCCTTAACCTAAATTAGCAAGCTAACAGCAAAAGGCTTCTCCGTTTTCAAATTCGGCTGTTACGGTGTAGCGTGCTTTTCAAAGGCGATTTCAAAGGCGTTGTATGTTATTCGGAGACGTCCGTTTACTCTCCAAAAAATGCATGACGGGGGTTTCGACAGTTTGCAAAGAGTGGGTGTCTGTGTAAAGCAAAAAGTCTAGGTTGACTGCGCGATTCGGCGAAACAAATGGAGAGAATCCGTGCTATGTTGAAATTCAAGGTAGGCGTGAACTTCAGATCTCTTAACCCAATATTAGCAGGGATTAAAAAGACGTTTGCATTTAAAACCATACAGACTGCAGCTCAGTCAAGCACTTACCAATGACGACCAGGGGAAGTGGAGCAACTATCGTTTCCTGCTCTTAGTGTCTGGCGAACTTTGAATGAAAAAGAGCCCCAGTTCTTTGTACTTCGTCTGACATACGCCCATATCTCATTGTATATGAATTTTTCTTATAAGGATATGTTCGCTTTTCGAAGGCGATTCAACAACCACCGTTATATGTTCTTCGGAGAAGGTGATGTACTCTTCGAAGGACATTCGCCGGTAGTTTCAATAGCTTACAGAGACCGGATGTCTGTTTAAAGAAAAAAGTCAACAAACGTTGAGAATTCGTGCTACTTTTGAGCGAAATTTGAGATAAGCGTGAACTTCAGAACTCGTAATCCAATATTAGTAGACAGACATTTGCTTTTGAAATCATATAGACTGCAGCTCGTTCAAGCACTTACCAATGGCGATAGATTTACCGCTTCCTGCTCTTAGTGTCTGGCAAATTTTGATTGAAGAAGCGCCTCAGCTCTTTGTGCTTAGTCTGACAAACGCCCACACCTCACTGTATATGATTCTTTGTTATTACGATATGCAAAACATCAAACTTATATTCCTTCATTTACCTAATAACCTAGATGACATTAAACATCGAGTAACAACAGCAGTCAACTTAACAAGTGGATGTTGATTTATTTGTAGAGTTTGCATGCCATGGAGAAATTGTTTTGTTGTAATACCTGCTACTGACGTCACAATCGGTATTACTGCTTGATTCCAAAGTTCGTTTAGTTCGATTACAAGTGATGTATATTTTACTACTTTGTCTTGTTTTTTTTTTGTGTAATGTTTGTATCATTTGGTATCGTAATATTTATTACGTAAGTTTTCCTTTATTTTTTATCAATAAGTGTAATTTCTGGCCTGTTACTAGTAATTTATCCCTGTGTATTGTCCTTTTCCAGTATAATTTGTAATTATTATTTTCAAGGATACTTTCTGGGATGTATTTGTAAGTTGTAGATGTACAATGTTTGTTGCAATATTATGTTTCTCTATAGAATCGTTTCCAGCAAGTAGTTGGCCCCTCTCCTCCGCCATTATATGTTCTGTAGTTCCTTTAAATTTACAACATTATTATGTTACTATTATATTGAAGCAGTAGGATCAGTACAATTTTATTTCGTTTGGTGCTATACGACTTACTCCAAATTAAGTAAAGAACATGTTTTTGATACAAGGTTTCGGTTTGTAGTATCCTTTACTGCGTAAAAGAATAAGAACTGTTCGACTTTTCAGCACTAAATATTTGTAAATACTTTTTCCTCGGTAAATACGGTAGTATTCACTATTGCTCCATTTCTTTTGACTTTTTCTTAATTTTAAACGTACGTCTGGAGTTTTTCCTGATTTGATGTGAATTATTCATTAGCGTACTTACTTGGCCGAGTGGTATTCGCGTGGTAAAAAAAAACACAGAAGGGTGCTCAAAAAAATCAAAAAGAAATGAGTTCTTTATGACTATATCTGATTTTAGATACAGTTGTAACACGAGCTTACTGCCGGGCTTCTTTAAAACTAAGCATTCACGGTCTATTATGCGAAACTTAACAACATATGCATATTTACTTTCACTGTGTATGCATTCGTCTTAAAGTAGTTGCATTTTGCTCGGCTGAAATGCACTTTGACATTGATTTTAATTTTATTTTTAGAAATCGCGGGCCAGGTGTGTTTCAGGCGAACGAATTCCTCAAAAATATATTTAAAATAATTACTTATATTGATTGCTTTAGATATATTTTAATAGATAAACTGTAATTACAATTAAGAAACCATAGAGACATATAATTAAATTAACTGTGTCTGTTTCTACTATTTCAATTTATTGCCCAACAGGTCGGAACCTAATTATAGAGCTAAAGGTATTATAGACACAAACAAATAAAAAAGTAAAAAAAAAAGTAATTACATTAACGGAAGTAGTTAATTTTATTGACTGACAAAAAACCAAGCCAACAAAATCATGATGAATGAAATACAATTAATTAAATAACGGGTGGCGCAAAAGTAATGTCATAATTTGGACTGGCTGCCATTTTGTTATAAATGAAAAAAAAAGAGCTCCGTTTTCACAGTTTATTTGAAAGTGTTGTATTGGGTTGGCAACTAAGTACTTTCGGTTTTGTAGTATAAAATAAAACACCTTTTTTTAAACAAAGAATAGTTTTTAATCAATTATATATTTTCCATTTTGCTCAATGACCTTTTGCCATCTTTCTTTCAGCTGCATGATTCCGCGCTCATAAAATGTTTGGTCATTATCAGCAAAAAACTGAACCAGGTGCGAGTGAAGGTCATCGTCATTTGTGAGAGTTTTACCATTCAAAGAATTCTGCAAACTCCGAAATAAATGGTAATCAGATGGTGTTAGATCAGGGCTGTATGGGGGATGTGGCATCACTTCCCAGCCAAGCCCCAATAGTTTCCCACGAGTTGCCAAAGATGTGTGAGGCCTTGCATTATCTTGGTGTAAAACTACACCTTTCCGATTTGACAATTCTGGCCGTTTTTCTTTGATTGCTTCATCCAGTTTTATTAATTGTTGACAGTAAACATCAGAATTGATCGTTTGGTTCCTTGGAAGCAGCTAAAAAAATACAACACCTTTGTAATCCCACCAAACTGACAGCATGATCTTTTTTGGATGCAATTCAACTTTCGATTTGATTTAAGCTCGTTTATCGTGTTTGCTCCATGATCGTTTTCGAACTATGTTACTGTACAGGACCCATTTTTCATCACCAGTGATGATTCTTTTTAAGAAAGGGTCGGTTTCATTTCGTCTAAGGTGCATATCGCAAAAGTTGATTCTTTATGTTAAATGAATTTCTTTCAATTCGTGAGGTACCCAAATATCAAGCTTCTTAACTAGCCCAAGACATTTTAAATGTTTTTCAATTGTTGTGTGCGATACATGTAGCCTCTCCGCAACCTCTCGAACAGACATATGACGATCCTCTTCAATTATGACTTTGATTTGGTCATCATCAACTTCAGTAGGCCGACCAGAACGTTGCTCATCTTTGAGGGAAAAATCTCCAGAAAAATGTAATTTTTTATACCAATTCTGACACGTGCGCTCTGTTAAGCAATTACCACCATAAACTTCACATATCTTTTTGTGAGCCGCAGCAGCTTTCTTTCCTTTACGGAAATAAAATAGTAAAATATGTCGAAAATGTTCGTTTCTGCACTCCATTTAAAATTAACCCACAACTAATAGCTTTAATAAAAATCACGCACTACTTGCTTCTGAAGTTACGTCAATGTGACTAGTATCACGCGACAAACGGTAAAGTACAGCACTAACATACGTTATACAAAAAATAAAGCAACGCTCTCTATCAGTAAAAACCGAAAGTACTTAGTTGCCAACCCAATAAAATTGATGACATTAATTGGAAAAAATTATATCGCTCAAATGGCTACCTCTGAAGTTGATGCATAATTGCGCTTGTTTTACGGCATTTTGAATCGTTGCTCGCAAAACGTCTGACTCCAAATTGGCGATTTCTTCTTCAATGTTAGCTTTCAAGACTTGCAAGGTTCGTGGTTTGTTGTGGTAAACGCGAGATTTTAAACAGCCCCAAAGGAAGAAGTCTGGTGCTATTAAATCTGGCAATCTAGACGGCCAGTTCAAATCTCCTAAACGGGAGATCACTCGACCTGGAAATTGGTGTATCAAAATCTCCATCGTTGCCCGAGCTGTGTGACCGGTTGCTCGGACGTGTTGAAACCAACAATGATCGAAACTCAATGCAACAACTTGCGGCAAAAGAAGCTCGTTTAATATCTGCCTGTACCGCACACCATTTACGGTTACGGCATCTTCAGAAAAATAAAGGCCAATCACTTTTTCACAGCATATGCCGCACCAAGCAGTCACTTTAAGGGGATGCAATGGCTCTTTGTGCATTTCATGTGGATTCTCTGTGCCCCAGAAACGCAAATTTTGTTTGTTAACATAACCACTTAAGTGGAAATGGGCTTCGTCGCTCATCATGATTTTGGATACGAAATCCATCCTCTTCTTGCACTAAGTTTAACAGAGTATAGCAGTAAGTTACCCTTGTCCGACGGTCAGCAGGCAGCAATTCGTGAACAGTTTGCACTTTTTAGGTGAACATTTTCAAATCTTTCACCAAAATTCGTTGCAACGAACGTCTGTTGATCCCTAATTGTGTGCATCGTCGTCTCGTTGATATTTGTGGATTCTCTCGTTGTTGGCAAGAGCAGCGATGTTCTCGGTCAAACGAGCAACACGAGGTCGGCCACTTCTTGCGACATCTGTAGTGGACCCAGTTTGCACAAGGCGCTCAGCCGGTATTCCTTTAAAAAATTATTTTGCCACATACGTACGCGACTTTCTGATATGAAATTTCGGAAAGACATTTCGATCAAATTACTATTGGTTGAAATAGTACGGTAATGTTTTATTTATGCAAGGAACCGGTCAAGACTAACCATAGGGCCTTTTAATAGCGATGTTCTATTTTGGACAGTTAATGTCATCCATATCGTAAAATATTTTGGCGTCGGGTCAGTAAGTCCTGGCAGATTAATCATGGTGCACTACACAATTCAATAACGCCCAGATTATCAAAATTTATAATGAAAATGGTCTTCTATTTGCAGTATATTCCGTTCAATACATGAATTTTATGGTCAATACATTCATCCTAGTGACAGAATAATTCAACATATTGTGCAAAAATTTGAAGTAATTGGACTAGTAGCAATTCTTTCAACATATGTGCGTCGATGAAATGCCCGTTCGACTAAGAATATTGCCGCAATGTGCAAAGATGTCAGTCAAGCTTCCAATCTGTTTATTTCTCCTTGGTCACAAGAAATTGGCATTTCTTAGGCTTCAACATGGCGAATTTGGAAAAAAAAGCTTGTGGCTACACCTATATAAGGTTCAACGCACACAAGAACTGCGAACGATCATGCAGTGCGTAGAAATTTTACAGATTGGGCACTGGAGCAATTGGAAGTGGACGGTAATTTTTATAGCAAAATAGTCTTTAGCGATGAAGCACATTTTAGATTAAGTAATTGCGTCAATAAACATAATTACAGAATCTATGAGAGATTTCCAAGCTGCCGATGCATGCAAAAAAGTGTGCGCTTTGGGCTGGTGGCATCATCTTCATTTTGTAAGGAGTTGCGTTACTGTTCATGACGAAAGATACCGGTTGATGAAAACAAGTTTTTTGTAAGCTGAGTTGGGAGGTATGGACTTTGCTGATATGTGGTTTCAGCAGAACGGCACCACTTACTACATAGTGCATTCAACAATTAATTTGTCAAGAAGTAAATTCAGTGGATTCATTATTTTAAAAAGTGCTGATATCAGTTTGTCTTGACGCCTTTGGTTTATATTTTGTTAAATCGTTCCTCTACAGAAATACGCCGTGATCTAATACCGAATCGAAAGACAACGTTCGTAAACTTATTTGAAAATTAAGCACAATTTGTGTGCCGAAATAGGATATTTAAGTTACACAATCTGATATAGTAAGTTACTGCCTCATTACGCGAGTGCTCTCGTATTCAAGTTCGATGGCCGGTTGTCCGGGAATATTTTCGTGGTTTCACTTTCTCGTTTAAGCGAATGTCAACATGCAGAGGTCTTAAGACGTACCACGAGCGTGGGCGTAGTAATAACTCATGTTCTGCCAAAGCTTTCTGTAATTAGCGTTAAGCTGTTGTCCAAACCAATTCTTTGATGCGTAGATTTACTACAATTTTTTTCTATTTTTTTGATATAATTTAATGACTTTTTTGATTTAATAATCGATGGAACTAATATTAACGAATTTAGATCTGGGATAAATTAGCCATGAAAAGATGCTCTACCTTCAATATGGAAGATTAATTACATAAATAAAGGAATTATTTTTAAATACTCGTGAATAGAGGTCCATTACTAATTACTAATTGTAGGTGGAATTATATATTTCTTATTTATTATATTTTAGTTTGTTATAAACGTACAAATTTCACGCTTTCAATTACCATTATTTATTAAATATTTTACATTAGATTTGTAATAAATTTTACATTCGCCTTTCTCTACATAACTACCTATCACAATTTATCAAATTTATTTAGAAAATGTATCTTTTATTCAGTAGCTCATGTGAAATTAACAAAACTCAAAAAAGTAGTTGATATGTGCATAAATTTTAATTTCAATTATTTAAAAGAACTTTATCTACAAAAAAAATGTAATAACATGATACATTTTGATATTAAATGCTAGTGTACATGTCTGTACATATGTTTATATTTTAAAAAAATCGCTCAAAACAGTCAACAAGTCAACCTAACGATGGTACAAGTGATAAAAATGTAAAGTTAGCTACACGCAATACAATTTTGTCACGTTCCCTGAATTATTTCGCATTTACTTATATTGCGCTGCACTTTATATATCAATAAAACGCTATCTGTATAATAGTCGACGGAAATCTACGGTAACAGTAATTTAATAGTTTGGAATTTAAGAATTCTTTCTCCTAGTTAATAGAAAACATGCATTATATAGTAACAATTATTTATACAACACGATAACGACTCCTTAGTGCTTGTACTATTTATATTTTAAATAATCTTATTACCTAGACGATTAATTCTATATACAGAATCTCACAGGTAAATTTTAATGGGTTGTTGATTGATCAACTAAGGTTAATATAACCCCTTTCTACAATAATTTTAGTTTTATGTATTCGAATTTCGACAACTAAGTTGTCATAATCACCAGATAATTACGCACAGTGTTGCACCTGGAACTACGGCAAAACTCGCACAGAGACAAAGTCTATACTACACTTATACAGTCAAAAATCAAACAAACACTAAACTAAACAGTATCTGCTTACATATGTGAACCTTTTCGTCGGTCATATATTATTTATCTATCAAGCGAAGCTGACATGAGTAAAGGAATGGGCCTCCATCGGTGTTTAACACAGAGCACCGGATTCTACGATAATTATTGTTAATTATCTAAGTTTTTTTTCTAAATAAAGGATGTTTAACACATAGTTTCTGTTTTTTTGAAATATATACGCTTTCATAGATATCTAATTCACTGTAATTTATACACATTCTTAACCAAATGTAAACAATCCACGTTTTCGTTATGATTATTCTCTAACACATGTTTTGCTAAACTAGATTTATCAGGTCGATTAAGTTTGATGTGCGCCATATGTTCCTTATACCCGGTTTCTATCGTCGTTTTATCTGACCTATGTCTTGCAAATAGGAAGAGAAATGCAGAAAAAGGTCGCGAATCTCATTACTACAAGTTAAAATGTTTACCAAAGTAAAACACTTAAACGTGAAGCAGACGTTTTATATTTAGGAACTAGTATTGCCGTTGAATAAGAAGTCAATTACAGCACAATGTTCCTATCCTAGGAACATCTAATAAACCAATTAGAAGATGGAAACTTATCGAAACCTTGCTATTATTAGGATACTTGGGCTGAGGATAGATCTCGGGAAAGGTGGAAGGATTCCTCAGATCAGAGACATGCAAAACAATCGTCTAAACTTCCAACTAGCTTATTGAAGCGGAAAGAAGGAAATACAGAAAATCAGTTAGGGTAATGATGGGTTTAAGACATTGTAAACTCAACAAACTTATGAATCATTTGTAGTTGAGAGAATAATCATGTATAGGTTATGCCAAGTATAAATCGCGATCCATTCTATGCCGATATGAAAATGTACAAGAACATGACTTCTATAAGTTAAAAATGAGTATTCTGAGGCCAAACTATATATAGAAACATGCTCTCGAATGTGTTAAGCTTAATTAAAAGCATGATGATAGAGAATGTGCTCTGATGAGACATGAGGATCAAAAAAGATTTGGAAAGGACGCAGTATATTAGGCTTTATAACCCTAATATATCTATCTGAAGAAGAATCACATTTCAAAAAGTACCGGAAAGAAATTTCTTTGTGATTCGATAGTATAAAAAAGTATTTGAAAATTCCTCCATTAGGCTATTAGAAAGACGTAGCTTATAAAGAATATTGAATATTAATAATAATAACCAAACCAATAATTATTACTATTACTATACATTATATCACGCAGCAGAGTTCTTTACAATGAGAATTGTATGCTACACATGGAGTTGTATGGGTTATTCCTTACTGAACGATTGATCACTTATTATAATATCAGTAAATCATCTTTTGACTTACGTTTTTGTAATCCTCAATTAATAAGTAAATGTAAAATTAAAAATATTAGCAATTATTACACTATAATGCATGGGATAATTTTATTATAACAACTCATATTGAATCAAGTTTTAAACGATTGCATTTGCTTTATTAATCATATAAACTCAGAATTGTGCAAAGTTAGATGGCGTAGTATATGAATAAAGTTAGTCATACTGTATATTTTTCTTTAACTACACATTTTTCGCAATTTCTTTTCATAAAAGCGCAATATTGAGAGAATTTATATATTCCAGTTTATACGATGTGTGAAATACATATTATCGTGTTCTGAAATCTCATATGTTGGAATTATTGAAAAAAAGTGGTTGTAAGCACAGGGGGGTTGCCATAGTTGACAGGTATTTTCTTGTGATGTATGAGACCGACAATGTACAATACTACAAAATGTTTTCTACAATATGTACAACACAATAGTTCACCCGCGCTTAAATATTTGTTTCGTCCCTATTATTACTAACAATATAATGAAATTCCTATGAGATATTACCTATTTAGGGTATACTGCTTCGTATAAATAGAGAATGATGTTTAATTATAGAAGATTATACTGTTAGGAACATATTGATAAACTTCTGTATAAATCTAAACTGAATAGTATGTATATTAAATTAATATAAACATTTTTAATATTAAAACAAATCACAATCGAGTTTTGTTTCAACAACGAGGGTCCTTAAAGAAAGGAAAGACGAAATATCGCACAAGAAGAAAGCAATACAAAAACAATGTGAATTGTCTTATATTCGGTTTGCTTCGTTCTCGTTCGACTATACTCATTCAAAAAGATTCTCAAAATTACCATCTTCCGTAGAAAAAGATATTAACATTGATTTGAAGCGACTGTAAAGTTTTGCTTGGCATAAAAACCAATGCCATCTATACCGAATTACTGTTAACAACAAAATTACAACAGACGGACATCTAATTACCGAATTGTCTGAGTATTTTGCATCCAATTTTAGTTAATCACTGAAGGTTGATATATAACCCCTGTCCACATTAATGTTCGTGTTCTGTATACGTATTTCGATAACTAAGTTGTCATCATCAGCAGATAATTAAACAGTGTCACACCTGGAAAACTACGGCAAAAATACCCGTACGAAAACACATTCCGCACTCGATCTGTACCGTCGAAAGCCAAAACGCACACTGTATATTCGTTTCAGATATTTTTTTAAAGAAGATTGTGTTCTCGTCTTAAACTAAGATAAAGGATGACAGAAAAGAAGGGTAAGGAGGGAGAGAAAAGACAAATACCTACATACGATTTATTGCACTCTCCCTTGTCTGTCTTTTAAGAGACCGAGGAGACAAGAGTTATGGTTTGGGCCCGGGTCAGTGTTCAACACATGACTTTTATTCTTTAAAATGTACATATTTTCAGACGTATCTAATTCGCGACAATTACACACGTTCTTTATCAAATGCAAACAATCCGTGTTAACAGTTTGATTACTTTCCAACACATATCCCGTTAAACCAGATTTTTCTGGCCGATTGAATTTTATATACGCAATATGTTCTTTATACCGGGTTTCTATCGATCGTTTTGTTTAGCCGATGTATTGTTTACTGCAACCTAGACATTTAATGCCGTAAATTCCCGATTTTTTGTTATCCTCGACCTTGTCTTTTGCATTTCCTAAAAGAGATTTGATGGTGTTAGTGGACCGAAATTTTGGCAAAACATGTGTTGGAAAGTAATCATAGTGTTAACGTGGATTGTTTGCATTTGATAAAGAACGTGTGTAATTATCGCGAATTAGATACGTATGAAAGTATATACAGTTTAAAGAATAAAGGCCATATGTTGAACACTGATCCGGGCCCAAATCATAATTCTTGTCTCTTCGGTTACTGTTTATGTGCATTATGGTCAGGTGGTGTAATTGGACCTTATTTTTTTGAAAATGCTGCTGGTGAAGCTGTAACTGTCAATGGTGATCGATATCGTCGGATGATAACCGAATTTTTGTGGCCTGAATTAATGAATATTGATCTAGAGGATATGTGATTTCAACAGGATGGCGCTACAGCTCACTTTGCACATGAATCAATTGATTTATTGAGAAAAAAATTTCCTGGACATGTAATCTCAAGAAACGGTGATGTTAATTGGCCACCAAGATCATGTGATTTGACACCGCTAGACTATTTTCTTTGGGGTTATGTGAAAAGTCGGGTTTATAAAAACAATCCACAATCAAGTCCTGTTTTGAAAGATGAAATTATTCGTGTCATTGGTGATATAGAGCCTCAATTATGTCAAAATGCCATTGAAAATTTTAACAAAAGAGTGGACGTCTGTAGAGCTGCAAGAGGAGGCCATTTGGCAGATATTATTTTTCGCATATAAATGTTATAGCTTATTACCAATAAAAAGTTTTTGAAAGTGAATGCAAATTATGTGTTTTATTTATTCTTAAAAAAAACCGCGAAATTTGAAACACTCTTTATATTTAGCCTCTGCACGAATAAAGTTATTATTATTATTCAGTATATTTGGCAATCTTTTCCTTTATTTTTTCTTTGTATGCACATTTTGTGTGACTTTTGGGACAAAGAGCGGGATCCTGTAGCTCAAAAGGTTGAGATGACAGACAAAAGTTGGGGTTATTTTCGGATTCAGATGCCAAAAGTTAGTCAAAAACAAGTGTCAGATCTACACCAACGAAATACGTGTTTATTTTCATCACTCGATGAAGTACGGTGAAGTATATGTAGTGACAATCTTAAAACTTAAACAACGTGTGCTATCTGCTTCTGGGTTTCTGGGCTGGAACCACGTCACTTGTATATCTGCCGACGTTTCGTACCCACTTGTATGGGACATCTTCAGGGCTGAACTACTGCACTGAAACCAGTTTCAGTGCAGTAGTTCAGCCCTGAAGATGTCCCATAGAAACGTCGGCAGATATATAAGTGATGCGGTTCCAGCCCGGAAACCCAGAAGCAGATAGCATGGACCACGTCCGCGGAAGTCTACGTATCAAATTAAACAACGCGTTTTATTAGTTTAGTAAGACTTTTTTATTTATGACGTATTTCATACTCTACGTGTTACAATAAACATTAATTATTACAATTTTTTAATAACACGAGCTAAAATTAAAAATTTCTTTTTATCCTAAATTAGCACCTAATATATTCTGTTTCTTTCGGAAATTTTGGTAATGACGTGGATAAAAGGAATGTCACTTTTTTTCACTCTGCTAGGGGGAACCATTTGACATTTTCCCTTATTCAATATTAAATTGTTTCTATGTTCTCGCTACTTCTTAATTTCGTTTTAGATCTTTAACAGAAACCAGTGACTTAACTTCTTATTATACTCGATGTAAACAACGGGAAGTCGGAAAAAATTAATTATTCATTTCCACAGAACACATTAGTGTTTATGACAAGTTGGGTGGCAGGGACCAGTGTACAGGGGGCGAACGGTAAAATTGGAGTTTTTTAAAGGTAAACTGAATTTTAAAATGAATCGCAATTAAGGTAAATTAAATTAAAATCCTACGTAAATTCACAAAATAAAGAACTTCACAAAGGAGTTTTTTTTAACGAAATTAATATGCGAAGGTATAACGGGGTGCAAAAAGTAAAAGCGTTTGTGAATATAAAACAATGTTCAGGGTTAATTTTTTATTAATTTACTAACATTTGCTCTGGTTCTAAATATTTACTTACTACGAAAGTACAGGGTGTTTCGAAAAGAATATACCTATTTCGAATGCATATATTTATTAAACTTTAAGACATACGACTATGAAACTTTACACACATATTTACGAACCTCTCAAGTTTAGATTACAGATGTTCAATATGTCCTTCATCAGCGACACGAACAATATCACGTCGATACTCAAATTCCTCCCATACTCGGGCAAGCATGTCCTTCGTCACGGATGTTATGGCAGTACGGATCCGGTTCTTCAACTCTTTCAGGTTTTGTGGGAGTGGTGGTATATTGTCTTTAACAAAACCCCCACAGGAAGAAGGCACAGGGTGTCAAATCCGGTGACCGTGGAGCCCAGCTGAGACATGCTAAGTCGCCAGCTCCTTGACGACCAATCCAACGGTTCGGTAGAGTTTCATTCAGATATTCACGCACTTGGCGACTACAGTGAAGGGGTGCCCTGTCTTGTTGAAAAATGAAGTTATCTTCGCGCAGCCGCGGAAACAACCAGTTTTGTAACATAGCGAGATACTGCTGACCGTTAACCGTGTTTCCATCAAAGAAGAATGGGCCGTAAACAGATGATAGGGATATCGCACAAAACACATTGATTTTAGACGAATCTCCTACATGTTCAATGGCTGCATTTGGGTTCTGTAGACCCCAAATTCGAACATTGTGTTTGTTTACCAAACTACTATAATGGAAAGTCGCTTCATCACTGAACACGATGCATTGTGCGAAAGTGTTATCATTATCAGTAGCATCATGAATCTCGTTACAAAATGCCACACGTTTCCGTTTGTCATCAGGACGCAGAGCTTGTAACAAACACGCCAAATTGTTGTTGTAGACAGTTGTAACTCCCGACTGGCACGACTAGTTGATTTTGAAGGATTACGTTGGAAAGCAGTTTGAATTCGTGCAACATTTTCTTCAGAAACACTAGGGCGGCCAGGACTCCTTCCTTTACATACACATCGTGTATCTACAAGCTGTCGATACCATCTGCGAATGTTCCACCCATTCGTCGGATCAGTTTGGTAGCTCAACCTGAAACGTCTTTGCACTGTAATCACGGAATTGCACTTCGCAAACTCGATAACACAAAACGATTTCTGCTGCGGAGTGGCCATTTTAAACATATGACGGTTACCAAGAAAAACAGAAGACAACTGACATCTAGCGGCTATTAAATAAACTAGACCATGTATTCGATTCTCCAATAGCCGAGCCGAGGCGCAGCGATCGATAGTTCAGACAAAATAATACTTTGTAATACGTATATTCTTTTTGAAACACGCTGTATATTAAACCATTTCCAGAGCTTACCTATTTATCGAGCGACATACGTTCTACATATGTATGTACATACATATTTATACGTACATACATACTTGATTACCTTACAGAACTGTAATTGTTTTGTAGTTATAGGGAATATTTTCTGTATCTGTGTCAGAATATAAAAGATATCAACTGGTGTAAAACCAATTGAAGCAAAATCAATCTTTTTGTCCTAATGAAATCATTTTAAATAACATTATGCTTGTGGGAAAGATAACTGGGAACTTGTTTGCTACTTCCAGTGCTGGCTTTATTTTCAAGTCTCGATTTAAAGTTTAATTAATCAGAAAGGATGTATCAGTGATGGTTCTTAGTACCTGAAAAATTTCTATATTAGATACAGCTAGAATTGTATACTGTAACTCCAGACTGATTCGAAAGCAGAGTTTGGAATGTTTGAAAACTATTGTATTTTCAAATACTTTATTCATAATTCACTTTAATTATTGCGGTTCTATATATGAACCATGTATAGATAAAATCACCTCAAAGTTGCAGGAAGCTTGTATTCCCTACGTATGGCATCAAAAGACGTTAACATGTATCTCATGGGGTCCGTGGACTGGATGAGTTTGGAGGCTGAAACCAAGCTGCTTTCACTCCATAAAAATGCGATGCTTCCAGTTTAGCCGTCGAACAAAGTATTTTAAGATACATATTTTGCATTTTGGTCCAGGAGGGGGGAACTGATATCCATAAAGTGGATGTAACTTGCCTAGGTTTTGTTTAGTTCACGTTTAGATGCTGTTTTTTGAGCTTTCAAGAGCTTCTTGAAGTTTGTCAAATATACATATTGCACCGTATTGGTTGAGGCAAGACGGCAATAAATCTGGTTTATGTTACTGGGAGGTTAATTGTGAAAATTTGGAAAAATATGGGTTACAAGACACTTTCTTTCTGAATTACTAATTCTATCGTGTAAGTGCTGCTGATTTCCTCTTTATATTTAAATTGTAAAATAATTATTTATTACGTTTGATGACAATAACTGATAGTACAGGGACAGAGCTTTGGATATTAATTTGAATAGTAGACTTGGGTGCCATGTCCTATCGAAAACTAATGTAATATCAAAAAGTGCAGCAGAGCAGTTACAATTGCTTTTTACTTTAAAAAGAGTTATTTATAATCTCCGGACCAATGAGTTTCAGAAAAATATGTATGTACAATAGCTGAGATAAAAGTACTTTAACGTCCACTTTGTTTTCATATCCAAAACTATCACAATAATCCTTAACTTCTTCAAAATGATACGATTAATATGTACAATAGAATTTTGAGCTGGTTTATATATAACTTAGCAATAAATCTGTGGTATACATTAAATATTTATTAAATTAATTTTAAAAAATAATAAATTACGAAGGATATTGGGTTTTAATTTAAAACTGAAAGCAACAGCTGTTTCTAATGTACGTTTACATAAAGTTCGCTTAATTCCACTTCATTATGTACTTACGTACATACATCCAATGTATATGTACACATATACATATGTATATGGGCAAAGATTTGAATTCGACATGACCCTTCAAAGCCCATGTTAGACACACCCACAAAAATCAATTTCCTGAAGTATATTACAGAATTTAAATATAGGCTATTACCAATTTCCGAAGATATTCATTTCTGTTTAGCAATTAATAGTGTAAATAGTATCATTTTTGGAGGTCCGCTTACACATACCAGAGAAACTAATAACTTCTCGCTTTATATAAAGGGTGTTTCACGTTTTTTTTTTTAAATAAATAAAACACATAATTTGCATTCACTTTCAAAAACTTTTTATTGGCGAAAAATAATATCTGCAAAATGGCCTCCTCTTGCAGCTCCACAGACGTCCATTCTTTTGTTAAAATTTTCAATGACATTTTGACATAATTGAGGCTCTCTCCAATGACACGAATAATTTCATTTTTCAAAGCAGATATTGATTGTGGATTGTTCTTATAAACCTGACTTTTCACATAACCCCAAAGAAAATAGTCTAACGGTTTCAAATCACATGATCTTGGAAGCCAATTAACATCACCGTTTCTCGAAATTACACGTCCAGGAATTTTTCTCTCAATAAATCAATTGATTCGTGTGCAAAGTGAGGTGTAGCGCCATCCCGTTGAAACCACATACTCTCTAGATCAATATTCATTAATTTAGGCCACAAAAATTCGGTTATCGTCCGACGATATCGATCACCATTGACAGTTACAGCTTCACCAGCAGCATTTTCAAAGAAGGAAGGTCCTATTACACCAACTGACCATAATGCACACCAAACCGTAACTCGTTTAGAATGCATAGATTTCTCATGAATAATTCGTGGATTTTCCTCACCCCAGCATACGGCAATTTTGTTTATTAACATAGCCACCAAGTTCACAATGTGCCTCATGGAAAAACATTATTTTTTGAGAAAAATCAGCTTGTTGTTCATTGATAAAATTGACAAATGAACGACGTTTTAAATGATCTAATGGCTTCAGTTCCTGTATTATTTTAACCTTATATGCCTTCAGAGCTAAATCCTTGTGTAAAATACGCCATGTTGTTGATCCACTAAGTCCAAGTTGTTGTGCACGTCGTCTAATGGATCTTCAGCAACACTTTCACGAACCAAACCAATATTTTCTTGTGAACGACCATTACGACTGTATTTTTCACTTTTTTGATCTTCCACGGAACCGGTCTCTATGTAAACCATAAAATTCACGTAATTTTCTAAAAACTCGTTTCACTGAACGCTGATTTTCATAAAGTAATTCAACAATTTGAACCTGTTGTTGTACCGTGTACGAAGTCATTTTTATAAATGTCATACATCACACTCTTTAAATGCCCACATACCCAGACAAATTCAGTGCGTCATCTATATTTCATTTATTCTTAAAAAAAACCGCGCAATTTGAAGCACCCTTTACAATGTGATAAATTAAAAACGAATCACTCAGTAAAAATATATATATTATCAAACTAAATTTTATACAAACCACTACTGTGTTAGAAGTAATAAATGATATAGAGAAATGTTTTCATAGTTATCCGTAGCTAACCGAGAATTAGACAGCTAGGGCAGCTTCATCGTGAAAATAAAAACCATGTATTTAAGGCTAACAGTGGACCTACGAGGGTGGTCCCATAAGTACTCGGCCTGACCTAAAGATGGCGGTAGTTGTTTAAAAAATATCACTGTATTAGAAAGCACATAATCTATAAAGCATATGTTTCAAGTTTGAAGACGCCACGTTGCTTATTATCTGTTTAGCAGCCATCAATAACAAACGTTTTCAGTGAATTTGTAAAAATGGAGAAAATTGGTCATCATTACGTGATACAATACTTTTATTTGAAAGGCCTCAGCACAACCGATATAAAAGCTGAACTGGATTCTACTCTGGGTGAGTTTGCTCCTTCGTTTACAATAATGAAATATTTATTGGGTAGCAGAGAGCAGAGAAGACATTATCGAGCAAGTACAATACGGGTTACAATTTCCTTTATATAAGAAAACGAAAAGCAATAATTAATCTGATTAGAAGACATGGGTAGAGGTAAAATATTAAGATTATTTATCTATTTCTATGAAATCTACAAAGAAATCTTTCTGGAATAAGACGTTAGGAAGCATTTATCTGTATTCTCAAGGTTATTGGACAAGCACCAATTATAAATTGTCTTGACAATAATTTGCAACAAGCCAACGTCTGACAACGGGTCAATTCTGAAAATTTTGATACTATCAGCATATACTAAGATATGGCAATCGATAGACCGAACCAGGTCATCAATAAATATATTAAATGAAACTGGACCAAGGATAGACCCCTGTGGTACACCCGAAATGGAACAGAGAAACCAAGACCTAAATCTATTGCAGTGAACATAATTGACTTTATTAGTTAAATAGGACTGGACTAGTTTCAGTAAGTATCTACAGAAGCCAAAGGAACTCAATTTACCCAGAAGAATTCGGTGATAAATCAGATCAAATGAGCGGGAAAAGTCAGTATAAATAACATCTAACCCTGCGACGATATCTTTTACGAAATTTATAGTACTGATCATGTTCGAAGTTAGTAAGGAAATATTGACCTTATTAAAACCTGGTGTGATGTATTACAATTAAAATTAAATGTCGGTAAGTGCTATGTCGTTATTTATAATTATTATAAAATTGGTGATAAGATAGTAGCACCTACATCTGCGTACAAAGATTTTAGAGATCCTAACATTTGGAAGTCTCTCTACTGCTTATGCACGTTACGAACAAGATTGAATACTTTCAATATTGTATTGTATCCCATTTATGCTTCTCACTGTATGTTATTAGATAGAATTCATTGGAGGTTTTTGAGTAACTTATCTTATAAGATGGATGGAGTATTCCCCTTTATTGGAACTAGTTAAGCGCAATTACTTTCGCGGCACAATATGACATACCTTTTGAAAACAAGAAATGAACACTGTGCGAGGTTTCTGTGGAGCCTGATACACAATAAAATTTTATTATTGAGGGTGGCTTTCCATTTACCAACGGCGAGGACTGGAATACTACAACGTGCTCCTTTAACAGTTATGAAATGCACATAAACTCTTTTCTAATGCGCTTTTTTTGAGATTAAATTACTAGTTTGTTTATTATTTTATGATTTAGCATTTAGCTTTATTTGTATTTATTATTGTTCTCTAAATGAGTATAATACCTGATAGATAATAGATGCATATTATTATTATTATTATTATTATTATTGTTATTATTATTATTAAACATAACCAGCGTTTTTTGTAAATTGCGTATTTTAATTGAGACGAAATTAACAAATAAATAAATTATCGTATATGCTCACGATATATCGTGGTAATAATATTCTATCTCTCGTAATCTTAAACATAATTCAACAGTTTCTGATAATCATAATAAAATAGATTCCGTAATTATATATTCAGTTCAAACCTGGAAATAAGAGGAGGCCATAAAATAAACGCCGCGGATTAAAAATAAAAAGTTATAAAAATAAGAAAATTATGCAAATAACAAGATTTTATTGTAACATATTTATGTACATTCTTACGTATATAAGGAGATCAAGGTTACATCAATTAATTATGATTTTATATGACATATTTTCTTTAGTGTTATTGACATTTTAATTTACATTTATATTGATACTGCTTGACTATTAGCAGGAATTATATTCGCCTTCTCTAAGTTTTTGTTTTACTAATACTAAACACTCCTAACTGTGTTATTTTTTTTACATTAAACTGCTTCTTGAAGGCTACTAATTGTTTATATGGATTCAGTTAAGTTGTTCATTTCTTAGGATAACTTTTCGATTTGATTTGTGTTTTCAGTTTTCAAAGCGCAATAAAAGTTTCTGTTTGTCCAAAATTTTTCAGTACTTCTACTTTTTTTCTGAAGAATTGAGTTTCTTTAATACTGAAGAACTAAAATCTGTTATAATGGGTCTTCCAATAGGGACTTCCGAACTTTGACAGTCGATAGCAGCCATGTTGTTGAAGCTACGTCTGTCGAATTGGCTGTCATTTATTCAGTCTGTTTTGCCAAATCACCATGGACGAATATACCGTTTAACAGCACGTGCAAATGATAAAACTGTTTTATCAAAATGGGTGTCTTTGTATCCTGCTACCGAGATGACTATTCGCAGTGTGGTGGATAAATTTGAGTCCACTGGTTCAATAAACAATGAACCAATACCCGTACGACGACGAAACGCAAGTACGTTGACTAAAATTTGTCTATTACCTGGACACTAGTTATAGTGATAGTGATCCGAAACATACTGCGAGATCATAAATACATTATAATGACTAATTGTATTTCGATCATTGGGTGACCGTCATGTAGTATCGATTACAATCCAATTGAGAGTTTGTCGTATGCGAAGAAGGTCCGTGAGCACCCAAGTTCGGATAAGTTCGTATTTGATTCCACCAGAGTTGTGTAAAATATTTGTAGCCATTAATAAGCGATGTGAATAGCAAGACGATCTAAGAGCAGGTGCACCAAAAGCTGCAGTCACACAGGAAAACGTCGATGCTGTGCTGTGCGCACAATCATCAACTAAGATAGACATGCGCCATATCGCCAGATTGAAGGGGGGGGGGGATTTGCATAAAGAATTGAGTGTAAAAAAATTAGTTTCCCATTGGATACCGCATCTGTTGACCGAAGAACAGAAAGCAGCTAGGGTGAATTCGTTTCAAAAAACTCTAGATCTTTTCAACGCCGGAAACTCTAAAAACGTGACAACTTTGTCAGTGGTGTTTAATCTTGAATTTTCTTCAGTTTGTTTGTTTCAAGGTAAAGACAAGCCGACAAAAGTCATCATTACTGACGGTTGGTATACAACCATTTGTTTGCCGCGAGTCATCGCTGACCTTTGAAAAACCAATCCCGAACGACGAATCATCCTCCATCAAGACAATGCAAATTCGCACACAGCTCGCAAGACAATTGAATTTTTAACGCAACAAAACGCCGACTTGTTGTCCGTACAGTCCGGACCTACATAAGTCTCATCGATTTCTTTACCTTTCCGAAAATCAAGAACGGACTGCATGGTCAAAGGTTTCAGTCATCAGAAGCATCGATACCTTCAAAAACGCGATTTTGACTGTACCAACAAAGGAGTGGAACAACCAAAATTGGTTCGAGGGCATGCAAAAAGGCATTAATCTTCGCGGAGAATACTTCAAAAAATAATGAAGTCTGTAAAAGCTATCTACTATTTTATTCCAGTTTTATATGCAAAATTTAAAAGACTACCCGCGTATAAGTATAATTATTGTCATTAAATCCAAAATAGTAACTATTTGAATTTAAAGTAAAACATACTTTCCATTACTGGAACGAAGTAAATAAAAAATAAACTATAAATTTTGTAATCGTTGCTAATACATGGTCGGAACTGTATATGCTGTTATAATTTTATATAAGAGGGGATACAAATTAAATGAACATGTGTATGTGCATACTCGATAATTTCCTGCTTATCTGGTATAGTATAGAAAAGGGGCGAGAATGCTTTATTCAAAGAGTAATAACCTCTCTAAGACTAACATATTATCGAGTTGCACTTCCTGAGCTCCTGGCTGACTTTTCTATATTTTAATTCCACATTATTAATAACACAGGAGCTCATACATATGTAGTATGAATACGTAATCAAATTCAAATTACGCTGAATTCATTCTTTAAACTGTAGTAGCAATGTAAATCCAATATTTCAGTGATGATAAGATTTGCCAATATCACAAAAATTTCTCAAGCAGTGGACAAGAAACAAGAGAACTGTTTCTGACGTACCGCAGCCGTCAAGTAATTTGTTGTCTTCCTTCCAAATGGTAATCAAATGAAACGAATAAAAAACGATTTTAAATAAAACTAATTGCTGCATAGTAATTTAGAAGTTGATTTAAATAAATGTTGAGAGAACGAGACGCGAAGATAAAGAGGGGAACGTAGGGGACACAAGGGGGAGGTCGTCTTTTTTTTCCTCCATCCATCCAAATAAACTAGAAGCATAAATATTTATGTCGTAAACTGGTAGAATTAACTGCAGAGAGTTTCATGTTTAAATATTTTTAATGAGACCTACACATTGCCCGGATCGTTGATTGTTGAAGCATCTTTTTCCGAGCTCCTTCCACAATGCAAATTACTCCTTCGTTGTTTCTTTTAATTAAAATTTTATGCGAAACATTAATGTTTGCAAAATAACGTTCGAAAAATTTGTAATATTCATTCAATTAATATTTTTAAAAAATGATAGAAGGCGCTGTTAACAATTCAATCTGAATTACGAGGATGGCTAAAATGTACATTTATAACATTAAAAATACACAAAGAAGCCTTTTTTAAATTATTAAGACGAATACTTGTTATGTTTTAAATCAAGTTGACGCATAACTTCGTAGTATTTTTATTGAATACAAAATTTATTAATTTTTTAACAAACAAAATACCTACATGAATTGATTAAGAATATATTCTCTTCCACTATTTACGATTGTCTCAGGGATCTGGCAATTTTTCGATTCTGTGTCTGAAGAAATCTGGTAATTTTGAAGTGAAGAATTCGTTAAGTCAATTTCGAAGCACAAAATCGTTATTAAAGGAAATTCTTTAAATCGAGAAAACCATTTCCATGCTGTACCCCCCCCCCCAAGTACGTTTTCTCCGTAAACGGCATAAATGGTTCTCTGTTTTCAATGCATTAACTCCATTATTGAATTCGAACAAAAGAAATGGGAATTCTCGTTTCTTCCTACTTGGCATTCCATTTTCTTTTATCAGTAAACAATACAACCACTGCACAAATTGAAAAACTATTCTATAATTGTTATTATAAGACCACACATACATTTTGGAATTTGAGCCACCCAATGTACTCTACAGACTGATTCAGTAAAATGATAGATCATTCCATTACGCTTTACATTTTTTCTCTTCACAGTTTGTTATGTGTCAGTGGTTCATTAACTATTTTTCCCCACTCTTTTTCATTCATCATCTTTTTCTGTCATTCCAGTGCTTCGTATATTATTAATTACTTGATCTTTCTATCTCAGTTTTGGTCACCTTCTTAGTTTTATTTGAGGTTTCCAATTTGTTATTCTCTTAACTACAGATTCTGTTCCCATTCAGTTTCTGTGGCAATATCATTTTATTCTTTCTGCCTTTATCACTCAACTATATTCTCTCTATTTAATATTTATTCCACTGGAAGCTTGATAATCTTCTAAATTCCTCTTCATTTATTTTCTTAGTACCATACACAATCGTGTGCACGAAAATAGCAATCCTAAATTAATACTTATAAATGACATTTACAAGGGACAATTCTGATGCAACTATAGTGAAATTATTTAAAATCCCTGAATATATGTATATGGTTTCCGGTAAAGTACCGAATATGATCGGGAATTATTGAGTTTTCTAGTTATGCGCTGTTATTTGCCTGTGCATTAAAATAACAGTACCATAGCTCGCGACACTAAACGCAAACGTATAGAGTTCTGGGGCCGAGCAAAACATTGTTCGTCGGAAAAAAGAGCAATTATACACGATCTACTTATATAACTTGTGCAAAGAAGACACCATTTATAAGTTCAACTGCAATTAAAAATGAGTTACACCTTTTCATAAGTACCTCTGCTATTAGATGAAGATTGATTCAAGAAAAGTTGTGTGCAAGAAGGCCTAGAAAGGTACCATTATTAAATAATAAGCAAATACAAAGTAGATTGTCGTTTGCTTATGAACACGTACAATGGAATGAAAAAAAAGTAGCATAATATACTGTGGTTCGATGAATAGAAAATAGTTTTATTTAGTTCTGGTACACCAAAAAGAGGGTAAAATTCGGAGGCTCAAGCATCATGTTGTGGGGGTGTTTTTTGGGGTATGGCGTAGGCCCTTTACATAAGGTAGAAGGCATAGCGACTGCTGATGTCTATGCGAACATATTACAAACTGTGCTTCTACCATATACAAAGGAAGAAATGCTACTAAGATAGTCGTATGCATGATAACGATCCGAAGCATGTTTCTCGTCAAGCGAGAACATGGTTTCGAGGTAATAACGTTCGCGTTTTGGGTTGGCCGGTACAATCGCTTAAACCCCATTGAAAATTTATGGGTTGAGTTGAAAAAGACTGTAGCTGCTGCTAAGCCACAAAATATTGACAATCCGTGGAGAATATGCCAAACCGAATGGCAGTCAATTACAGCAGATACATGTAGGCAACTGGTAAACTAGTTGCCCCGCAGATGTCGAGAGATGATAAACAATAAAGGTCAAGCAACAAAATATTAAGTGTCAATATTATTATTATATAAGTAAGTAAAAATGACATTTGGTGAGCATTTTGGCTACTACTATTTTAATGCACAATTATTTTGTTTGTCCTAGAATAGAAACAGTTTTATTTTCTCCTTGGTGTTAAGAAACCTATTTATTTATTGTTATAGTTATGTAACATGTTGAAACAAAGAATTGAACAAACTTTAATTTCTTTTATTTAACGTATAAATTGATATTTCAGCAAATTTGAGACCACTGCTGTTTTCGTGCACATGACAGTATGTATGTACATAACACATGGATCAATAAGTCCCGAGACTAACAGAAGCTTCAAAATAAGCTTCAGTTTCAGCGATGACCTCCTCATTTGAGCCAAATCTTTTTCCCTGGAGCATTTTTTTAAGATCAGCAAAGAGCCAGTAGTCACTGGGGGCTAAATCTGGCGAATATGGGGGGTGGGGAAGCAGATCAAAACCCAATTCGTTCAATTTTGCCATTGTTTTCATCGACTTGTAGCAGGGTGCATTGTCTTGGTGAAAAAGGATTTTTTTTCTCTGCATGTGCGGTCGTTTTTTTGCGATTTCCTCCTTCAAACGCACCAGTAAGTCAATATAATAATCACTGTTGATCGATTTACCTTTTTCGAGGTAGTCAATGAAAATCACGCCATGTGTATCCCAAAAAACTGACGCCAGGACTTTGCCAGCTGACTGCTGCGTTTTCGGACGTTTCGGACGGCTTTCGCCAGCTGTGCGCCACTCAGATGACTGCCGCTTCGACTCTGGAGTGTGGTGATGTATCCATGTTTCGTCCATGGTCACGTAACGACGCAAGAAATCTTTTTTGTTGCGAGTAAATAGCGATAAACAGCTTTCTGAATCATCGACTCGTTGCTGTTTTTGTTCCATCGAAAGCAATCGCGGCACCCACTTGGAAAAAACCTTTTTCATGCTCAATTTTTCATGAAGGATAGTAAATACACTTCCATATGATATCTGTGTCATCTCAGCAATCTCACGGAGCTTCACTTTACGATCTTTCATTATAATTTTTGTCACTTCACTCACATTTTCCGGTGTAACGGCTTCCACAGGTCTACCCGAGCGTTCCGCGTCATTTGTGTCGGTACGACCACGTTTAAACTCGGCAAACCACCGACAAATCGTTGCTTTTGATGGACAAGAGTCCGGGTAACATTTTTCAATCCATTGTTTTGCTTGCGTGGTGTTTTTACCCATTAAAAAACAATGTTTTATCAGAACACGAAACTCGGTTTTTTCCATTGTTTAAACAAACTACAAAACGACTTTACTCCAACCTCGATAACTCAGCTGTTTCTGGTCCGATCGACTTAAAATTTTGACACGTTTCAAGCAAAGGTTAGTACTCTAGAAAGACGTGGTTACTGGTTTACTACGAGCGCCATCTATGGGTTAGTCTCGGGACTTATTGATCCATGTGTTATGTACATACATATGTATCTTCTTTATTATTTTGCTTTCACAAATTTTCAGGTTTTCTTCATCGCTACTTAAAAAATGTATTTTCTCCAGCATCCGTTGCCACCAGTTTTATTGAAACTTTATATAATCTTAATTTTGTTTTCTTTACTATTCATTATCGATTTATATTTGTAGTATGCTTTATATCCAGATTGTATCTTTTGATCTATTTCCTCTTTTCTATAATTTCTTTTATGTATTATTGTACCTAGATGTTTGAAACTTTCTACTTTTCTTCTTCCATATTACACTTTCCTCAAAATATGTTCAGAACAGGAACTTCGTTGCTCAACAGGTCGAGCAACGAAGTTCCTCTTATTATTAAAAAAGAATATTGGCTGTTACGAATTACAAGAATGACCCTGTATGTTGTTTTGGATCTATTTATATTTATTTGACAAGTAGCTTATCTTTTGCTTAACAACCCATGTCCATTTATTGTTATTCCTATTTTATCATTAATTTGAGTATTCTGTCTTTTTCTGTTTCCCATTTGGATTCCTAAATATTTGTAGTGGAGTATGACTATATTGGTACATTTGGGTATAAATAAATTTCAGGTTCGGTTAAAATTCTACGCAATGTTGCGTTAAAATTTTAGTTGATTTTACTATTTGAACAAACCTCGTACACAAAAGATAAACATTATTCGGATTACTCTTTCTTTTACTTTCACTAGGATAAAGTATCGATATGAAAAATATTCAGATGGAAACGGGAAATTCAGTTGACAATAACGCAAAATAAATTCGACAAAATTGCGCCAACATTTTCCGTGCAATAAAAACAAAATTAAATCAAGGTACATAAGTCCTGTAGCTATTTTTAAACTAGAAGTCATTTATATTTGATTCATAAACTGTACAAAGCAAAAGAATTATGACGAAATGGTATCCTTTGTTTAATGAAACACCCATCCTAGAACTTTTATGTCACATATGCAGTTTATACGTATGTACATATGTATATGCGAACGTAAACCAGACCACTAATAAAGTGTTCTCCACATTGCTACATATTCTGCCAACGCGATGTTGGAAATTATGGTGAAAATTCATCAAGTAGAGAACCGTCAGAGTGGTTAAAACAATAGAAATTCCCCTTCTTTTTTTACTATTGGATTTACCCCCAAATTTCCATAAAACAATTAAGCCCACAGAGAAGAGAGAGAGAGTCTGATAGAATTGCATAATTATCCGTAAACTGTTTCGCATCATTACATAAAATAGATTGTATCAAATTGCAAAATAAATTGACAACAATCATTGTTGTAATTCGATTTAGAAGTTATTAAACTAGAAATATGTCAGCGATGTATGCTTTCGTATAATTTCATTTTAAATGTGCCCGGTTTTAATCGAGATGTAGCCCTTTCTCGGGTAAAGTTATAACTGAGGCTGCAGAAACGAGTGCTTTCGCAGTAGCGTACGGTTCAGTTACTATCAATATTAAAAATAATAAATGTAATTACTTACTATTTTAGTTTTTTTTGTGTTGTTGATGTGGCGTGACGCAAAAATTCGCTGTAGTATTTATTGGGTCATTAGTATGCCTTCCAGTGCTGACTCACTCATACTCCTACGGTGAGGTGAAAATATGTTAGTGTATTTGGAAAAGGAGCGTTCTGCGTCTAATGATGTGATGTTCGCGAATTTAAAAAGAACGTTCGCGTCATATTCGCACTCTTGGTTTATAGTTAAACACCTGTCTGTACACACTATAATTTGAAAATCGGGATTCTTGTTTGTAACCGCACACAATTTATCGGTTGTTAATCTTCCTATACTATCTGTTAGATTTCCTAATGATGTTCTCTAATTTGGAAATAGCATCTAAAATAATTGAATAATATTCGGAAATTTGGTCTATTTGAGTATGAATTTCGGTATCTGAAACCAGCCGCTGACATAGTGAAATTGCTTGAGTATCTTGCGGATTTAAATTTAAGATTCAAAGTTTAATAATGTGTAAAAATTTCTCATAATATAAAACAGCTTGAAGCCACGTTCCCCATCTCATTAATACCGGCTATGGTGGCTGAGGAATGTCCGGACGAGCCTGTTTAAACTCACGAATGCGTTTTGATGATTTAATAATAACTTTTTTGGTAAAAACTATAAATTGGTCCACTTTTGGATAACTATTTCTAATAAATTCAGCTACAAGATGACATGCATGGAGCAAACAGCTTGCATGAAGCAATTGAGGATAAGATTGTTTTAATAATTTTCCGGGCTGGGTTGCCGATATATTAAACTTCCCAAAGGTATGTTTTATAGTTTTTACTAGTCTTTCCACGTTTGTCTTCTGTAAAATTCTACTACATAAAAGAAGAGCCAAGGAAACCTCACCGCTTTTTAAAGTGTGCACTAATATTGGGTGGGCAACTAAGTACTTTCGGTTTTGTAGTATAAAATAAAACACTTTTTTTTAAAGAAAGAATAGTTTTTAATCAATTATATATTTTCCATTTTGCTCAATGACCTTTTGCCATCTTTCTTTCAGCTGCATGATTCCGCGTTCATAAAATTTCTGGTCCTTACCAGCAAAAAACTGAACCATGTGCGAGTGAAGGTCATCGTCATTTGTGAAAGTTTTACCATTCAAAGAATTCTGCAAACTTCGAAATAAATGGTAATCAGATGGTGTTAGATCAGGGCTGTATGGTGGATGAGGCATCACTTCCCAGCCAAGCCCCAATAGTTTCCCACGAGTTGCCAAAGATGTGTGAGGCCTTGCATTATCTTGGTGTAAAACTACACCTTTCCGATTTGACAATTCTGGCCGTTTTTCTTTGATTGCTTCATCCAGTTTTATTAATTGTTGACAGTAAACATCAGAATTGATCGTTTGGTTCCTTGGAAGCAGCTCAAAAAACACAACACCTTTGTAATCCCACCAAACTGACAGCATGATCATTTTTGGATGCAATTCAACTTTCGATTTGATTTAAGCTAGTTTATCGTGTTTGCTCCATGATCGTTTTCGAACTATGTTACTGTACAGGACCCATTTTTCATCATCAGTGATGATTCTTTTTAAGAAAGGGTCGGTTCATTTCGTCTAAGGTGGATATCGCAAAAGTTGATTCTTTGTGTTAAATGAATTTCTTTCAATTCGTGAGGTACCCAAATATCAAGCTTCTTAACTAGCCCAAGACATTTTAAATGTTTTTCAATTGTAGTGTGCGATACATGTAGCCTCTCCGCAACCTATCGAACAGTTATATGACGATCCTCTTCAATTATGACTTTGATTTGGTAATCATCAACTTCAGTAGGCCGACCAGAACGTTGCTCACCTTTGAGGGTAAAATCTCCAGAACGGAATTTTTTATACCAATTCTGACACGTGCGCTCTGTTAAGCAATTAGCACCATAAACTTCACATATCTTTTTGTGAGCCGCAGCAGCTTTCTTTCCTTTACGGAAATAAAATAGTAAAATATGTCGAAAATGTTCGTTTCTGCATTCCATTTAAAATTAACCCACAACTAATAGCTTTAATAAAAATCACGCACTACTTGCTTCTGAAGTTACGTCAATGTGACTAGTATCACGCGACAAACGGTAAAGTACAGCACTAACATACGTTATACAAAAAATAAAGCAACGCTCTCTATCAGTAAAAATCGAAAGTACTTAGTCGCCAACCCAATAGAAACATAAATTGTAAAAGGAAGAACTGAAAATCTAAAAGAAACCAAAATTTCAGATGTTTTTAAATAAGTTAGTTTTAAGTATGTTGTAAGAATAAATTAATTAAAAATTATTTATACTCTTTTATTCTCCCACCAATGGACATCTCTGAATAATGGACAGTTTTATATACATATACCGCTAGTGTCCGTTATACAGAGAACCTACTGTACTTATATTAGAAGTTCACTTCTAGATGACTTCTAAAGCTAGTTCTAGAGGAATCAGAAAATCTTGTTGAACTACAGAAAGAACACCAAATGTACATAATGAATTGAATATATTTTATAAGCAATAAATTTCTCTTTTAAAATCAGAATGATGTACTTTAGGTAGCAAATAAACAGCAATTCATGGTGTTGCGATCATCGACGCCTTCTTTTATTAATTCAAAAGACGGCTTCGTAAAATAATATTATTTTTGTTCGAATAGTTCTAACTGCATGCCTATACGCATGCCAGACCTTTTTATTTCTACCTGTGTATAATTTCACGATGTTTAATGCGTTTTCGAAATTAAAAAAACCGAACAACGAAAATATGTTAAAGTAGGTGGAGTAAGGTACATTTATAAATATTTTCGAGATGATACGTTCCTTGCTACATATGATAATAAGCGTGAATTACAGTGATCGTCTTGTAGGCATAGGATCACAACATAGACGGTGAAAATCCGTCTTCGTCTCGCGACGTCACCTTCTCTCTCGTCGTGAACGCCTTAGGCTATCTTAGCATTCGAACCTACACACACAACCATATAATTTTCCCAATTTCGACCGTTCTTTTTAAGTCTTTCATAAATACATATAACATTAAACCTTTTTGAAATACTAAATTACTTCTCGACCTGTTTCTTTTCTTTTTTTTTGTTTTACTAAACACTACATTTCTCTTGTTTTCACATGTATATACATACTTACATACATACATAGAAAAAATGCAAATATAAAAATCTATAAACTCTTAAACTTAAATAAGTTATGTAAATGAACATTAAACACAATAAAATTAAACAAATATTGGCATCCTAAAAACCACATACGTTGGTTGCTTTAAAAGTTTTGCGGTTCAGCTACTGCTCGTAAGGTGACGCTGTCGCAAATATTTTTGTCGTGTTTTCTGAGATTTTTTAGTCCGAATAATGTTTGAAGATTGCTAGCATATGCTGTTGTCTCTCTATAGAAATTTTTTAAATAAAGTGAGTTTTTTGAAAAATCGAATTAACACGCGAAAATTTTTGAGCCATTCGACAAGAGTGTTTGCAAAATAGCAAACGATTGTTTGGGGATGAAGCACCATTCTTGGCAACTGTTGAACGGTGCTTCAACGTGAGGGACAACTTGCCATTGCAATCACTGTAGAAAACATCGACGCTGTATACAACACCATAAAGACAGACAACCACTGCACATACATAGATATTCGGAGCATATTTGGGCATAAGTATAACCCAAATCAGAACTATCCTGCATAGTCATCTTGCCGTCAGAAAGCTTTGTGCTCGATGGTTACCACACAATTTAACGGAAGCTTAAAAAAAGCGCCTATGGAATGGCGCAAAAAATGCTTAAAAAATTCAACCGAGATCGAGTAAAATCAGTGCACGACATCGTTACAAGTGACGAGCCAGAAAGCAAGCACCAATCGGCTCAATGGGTCTTCAAGGATGAGAAGACACCCACGAAGGTGAGACGCAGACTTAAGGTTTTTACAAGCATCGTCTCTCATTATGAATGCATGACTACAAAATGACAACAGCTCATAATACATATTGTCTCTCTAAATATAAATAAATGTAAAGTTATATCTTTAAGTCATCGTTCTAATCCTTTACATATTGATTAACTTTGAATAATTGTTTGTAACCTCGTTGTGAAACTTTAAAGACATGTAAACTTTATAACAAGAACTGCCCAAAAAATCCTTGGCTTTATTATTCGAAACTACAAATCTTTCACGTACATAAGTACTCTAGTTGTCAGAGTTTCAGTTTTAGCTCTATGTGAAAGTTTTCCTTTCCAAATACTCTCAGAATAAATAAAACGTTCAACAATACTTTGCTGATTTTGCTTAAATGTATTAAATGGTGAAATATTGTTCAGAAACATAACGATGTATTATTCGTAACAAAACCAGTTCAATATATCCATAAACCATTTTCATTCTCTACGAAAAGACTCCATTGCGAGGGAAGCCGTTTATATTTCGGGAATAACAAACAAAAAAAAGCTTTTTATTATTGAAAATAGTTTTATTACTTTTCAAAATATTCTACTTGAAAATAAATGCACTTTTGCATTCGTTTAAACAAATCCGAAAAGCATTGCTGCCACTATGAAGGAGGTACCTTCAAAATATGAGTTTTGAATGCCTCAACTGCCTCTTTCGGCGTAGAAAATGGGGAATTCCCGAAATATAAACGGCTTCCCTCGTACAATGAATATTTTATTCCACGCTAAATGCATTGTTGCTATCTCTGGTGTTAAGAAGTTCTGCTAATTATAATATTGGGTTGGCAACTAAGTAATTTCGGTTTTGTAGTATAAAATAAAACACTTTCTTTTTAAACAAAGAATAGTTTTCAATCAATTATATATTTTCCATTTTGCTCAATGACCTTTTGCCATCTTTCTTTCAGCTGCATGATTCCGCGCTCATAAAATTTCTGGTCCTTATCAGCAAAAAAGAAAACTGAACCAGGTGCGAGTGAAGGTCATCGTCATTTGTGAAAGTTTTACCATTCAAAGAATTCTGCAAACTTCGAAATAAATGGTAATCAGATGGTGCTAGATCAGGGCTGTATGGTGGATGAGGCATCACTTCCCAGCCAAGCTCCAATAGTTTCCCACGAGTTGCCAAAGATGTGTGAGGCCTTGCACTATCTTGGTGGAAAACTACACCTTTCCGATTTGACAATTCTGGCCGTTTTTCTTTGATTGCTTCATTCAGTTTTATTAATTGTTGACAGCAAACATCAGAATTGATCGTTTGGTTCCTTGGAAGCAGCTCAAAAAACACAGCACCTTTGTAATCCCACCAAACTGACAGCATGATCTTTTTTGGATGCAATTCAGCTTTCGATGTGGTCTGAGCTGGTTTATCGTGTTTGCTCCGTGATCGTTTTCGAACTATGTTACTGTACAGGACCCATTTTTCATCACCAGTGATGATTCTTTTTAAGAAAGGGTCGGTTTCATTTCGTCTGAGGTGCATATCGCAAAAGTTGATTCTTTGTGTTAAATGAATTTCTTTCAATTCGTGAGGTACCCAAATATCAAGCTTCTTAACTAGCCCAAGACATTTTAAATGTTTTTCAATTGTAGTGTGCGATACATGTAGCCTCTCCGCAACCTCTCGAACAGTTATATGACGATCCTCTTCAATTATTACTTTGATTTGGTCATCATCAACTTCAGTAGGCCGACCAGAACGTTGCTCACCTTTGAGGGAAAAATCTCCAGAACGGAATTTTTTATACCAATTCTGACACGTGTTAAGCAATTAGCACCATAAACTTCACATATTTTTTTGTGAGCCGCAGCAACTTTCTTTCCTTTACGGAAATAAAATAGTAAAATATGTCGAAAACGTTCGTTTCTGCACTCCATTTAAAATTAACCCACAACTTATAGCTTTAATAAAAATCACGCACTACTTGCTTCTGAAGTTACGTCAATGTGATTAGTATCACGCGACACACGGTAAAGTACAACACTAACATACGTTATACAAAAAATAAAACAACGCTCTCTATCAGTAAAAACTGAAAGTACTTAGTTGCCAACCCAATACATAGATGATAATAATACGAAATCAAGAAACGAAATTAATAACACGAATAAACACTCACAAATATTCGCACGCAAATCAATCATAAAATTATGAAAAATTTTGACAAAATACAAAATTAGTTGTAAATTTAAAACCGAAAATTTACTGCATCCGAAATGCCAATTTAATCATTTTTGATTTCATTGTACATATATTACCGAGTGCTTTTGAAGTTTGTATTGGACTCGCTCATACCATAAATGTACAATCATTATAAATGTTGCCTGGAGCGTCCACGATTTTAGAAAAACGATTAGAGTATTTGGTAATTGCAATAAAATGTAAAACCAGGTGAAAATGTGGTAAATAAAATGCGAACACCATAATTTAGAACATCTAAATATTTAGAAAACATAGTCGTGCCTCCGTTTCTTTTTTTTATCAATTAGGTTGTGTCGCAATGTGTACTAACCTACAAATTACATAAGTTCATAAAACGAAAGTAAAATTTGAAAATGTACACATCATTGTGTAAAACTGATCTCAGTATGCTCTGTATGTATGTATGCATATACAAGGCTTGACGATTAAATTCCTAGAAGTAATCTTTAAAAAACACGAACCCCTGGCCATAGTTTCTGCAAAATTCCCTGTCTAGAATCACATCCTTCGTACTGCTTTCTCTTCCGATGTCCACGCAGAACGTCCTCAGGACTACTGTCCTAGTACTAAAACAAAATGTCTGTCTGCTTGGGGGAAGATTAAACAGGAGTATTTCGTAATAACTCCCATACGGTCTTATCCTTAACAAGCGGATCTTCATTTTTGCTCAACCAGATACGCATGAGAATATCCTTCGCAAGTGTGGACGAAAGTTTTGCCGACGATGGACACGGTTTTAATCCAGAAACCGTCCAGAAAACTATAAACTTCTGTTCAAAATTAACACTCCATCGGTGTCAAAATATTTTTATTACTGCAACGGTTGTTCAATATTAGTCTTTTTAGTCAATATTAGTCGTTAATTCCATTAAATAATATTGCTTCGACATGCATTTCATTTTCGAGAACATTTAAAAAGAACCCATTATAATTAAGGTTGAACAATTCATCGGATAATCAGCGACAGTAGATGATGCGGGGCGAACGCGTGCAGGCATTGCCGATCGCTTGAATTATGTCAATGACGCAAAGATGCCTCACAAAGGTCGATTGTTTCCTACTTAGAATATAGAGGAATTACAACTAAATCTGTTCTTTGCAACATTAGTATTTTGCCGTATGACATTATGGATTGTAAGAGACACATTATGAGCAAACGCCACGTATTGAATGCAAAATGTTAAATACCATATTATAATTCGTATTTGATTTTATTATTATGCTAGCTACGTGCAATATTCCTCAATATGTAGTAAACAGTGAGAACTTTCGTCAATTTAGGAGCATATATTTTCTACATCAAAAGTTACTAACCAGAACACGATTGCAGTCTAGCTTACTATAAGCGAAAGGCATGATTGCGGGCCTTATAAAGACAGAGATAGACAATAAAAAATATGTCGATCGGTTGATACTACAAAAGTACAAAATTATGTTGTAAATGTATTGGTACGCACTTAAGAACGCGATAAAAATTTGTTGCCTCCTTTTTTATGCAGTAAAAATATTACAAAAGAAAAACAAACACCGAATACATGGTGGAAACTATAAAAAATTCTTTTGGTAAATTTCATATGTCGCCAACACAAGTTGCAATGTGGGTTACAGATAGCAGTTTAAACATGGTTAAATTTGGCAAAACGCTAAAACAATCTTTTCCTGTAGTGCTTCACGTAGTATGTTTGCTCAATGCGATTCATGTGGTAGCAGTATATTAGGTACAACTATTAAAAGTAGATAAATTAATATCTTCCACCAACCCATTCACATTTAAAAGTGTTTATCCGAGCATTCCTCTGTCACTACAGATGGTATTAACGAGTTAAGGAAGGTAACGTGGCTTGAAGCAGTAATATACCACGAAGAACAACTTCACATTGTTAAACCTTGTATTTTGAAATTAATTTTATCACGTTTACAGATATTGAAATCTAAACACAAATAGAGCAAATTTCTGAAAATTATTCGATTGTTTTAGAGTGATCTCCCAATTAGAAAATAGCAAGATGTCATCTGCTTCTGGGCTTCCGGGCTGGAACCGCGGCACTTATATACCTGCCGACGTTTTGTACCCATTTGTATGGGACATCTTCAGGGCTCAACTACTGCACTGAAACCGAAAGCTTTTCGCGTCGGCAGATATACAAGTGACGCGGTTCCAACCAGGAAGCCCAGAAGCAGATAGCATGGACCACGACCGCGGAAGTCTACCAGATTAGCAAGATATCTTTAAATGAAGCCCAAAGTATAGTACATACATTGCTTAAAAGCCTCGTAAGGAAACTAATAGATATTATAGATACCCGAATAACCAATAAATTATGCGCAATTTTAAATAAAAATCCCGATTTTAAAGTCATAAAAGCGATAGTGTAGAACAGCGTTTAAGTAAAAATTAAGAGTGTGAAGTAATACGAAGGGCGTTTTTAAATTCGCGAATATTAATTCATTAGAAAGACTCATTTTTCAAACAAACATATTTTCACACCACAGCGCAGCAATAACTACAATAACTGGAATGAACGCTCTGACAAAACCCATGCGTTATCGGAATTTTCTAAACACACCATAAACAGTCTTACATAATATACACTTTATGGATGTGACAATCAATATTTTGACGAATGTACGTACAGTAAGTACCATAAAAAGGCTTAAGATGTACACGAAAATATATCTGCCGAATTCATGTACGATGGTCTCTATAACTTGCTATGTAAACAAAGCTTTGGCATTCGGAGCATGTCTAATTCATAATATTGTATGATAGTAGAAAAACACATTATTTTCCAAACGTAGAAGGTAATGCGCGTAATATACAAATACTTCTTATCTATAACAATTATATTTCTTAATTTAATCACTTAAGGTTGATATATAACCCCTTTCCACATTAATTTTCGTAACTCTGTATACGTGTTTCGACAACTAAGTTGTCATCAGCAGTAGATATGTCGTGTGCGTCTTGGCTTTCAGCGGTACGGATCGTGTGCGGACAAGGGAGAGTGCAATAAATCGCATGTAGGTATTTGTCTCTTCTTTCCCTCCTTGCCCTTCTATTCTGTCATCCTTTATCTTAGTTTAAATCGAGAACACAATCTTCTTTAAAAAATTATCTGAAACGGATATACAGTGTGCGTTTTGGCTTTCAACGGTACAGATCGAGTGCGGAATGTGTTTTCGTACGGGTATTTCTTGCCGTAGTTCTCCCGGTGCGACACTGCTTAATTATCTTCCGATGGTGACAACTTAGTTGTCGAAATATGTATACAGAATTACAAAAATTAATGTGGAAAGGGGTTATATATCAACCTTTAGTGATTAAGTTAATCAACCACAGGCTCCATCAAAATCATATTCCTTAATAATTAAATAGAATTTCGAATTAATTTATAAGAAAACTATTCTGATAATACGATTTTATAAATACGTATGTATAAATATGTACTTGTATGTGAATGTAATGAGCTAATTGTTATTAATATTGCATTTAATCTATTGATATGATTATTGACACAAAAAGTGTTCGACCAAATCATTATATTACCTTAGATTTTTAAATTAGAATAATTTTGACTATAACTAATATAAATTTAATCAGTTTATCATCATCATCAAGCATTCTAAACTGGCATTAATCTAAAAGAATTAAAAGGTGTCGCCGAAACTTTTACTTAAAATATTAAATCTCGGAATTAAAATAACGTTAACAAAATGAATTATTCGATAGGAAACAGTATACAAAATGCGGTGCGCAAGTGCGTTCTTTACTTACCACAATTCTTCGATATTTTGTAGAGAGGACTGTTGGGACTTAGGTCCGGACTGTACGGAGGATGGTCCAACAATTCGACGTTTTGTTGCATTCAAAATTAAATTGTTTGCGTGCTGTGCGCGAATTCGTATTATCTTGGTGGAGGATGATTCGTTGGTTTTTCGAAGCTCAGCGACAACAAACAAACCGTTGTATACCAATCGGCAATAATGATGACTTTTATCGGCTTTTCTTCACCTTAGAACACCCAAACAGCCGACTGGCATTTACTTTCTGGCTCGTATGAGTAAATCCAAAATTCATTACCAATGACAATGTTTTACAGTTTTTTGCCGCGAATTCACTCTAGTTCACTCTGTTCTACGAAAATTGTAAAGAATTATTCCACGAAAATGTTTTCAGTTTAATTCCGTTTTTAAACTAACTCGTCAACTTTGACAGTTCGTTGTAGCTACAACATTACACGTATCGCACTAACAATTTGAATTTAGATTAACTAAAAATGGAGTTTAATTTTTGGTACTGACATTTAATTAGTGGCGCCCTCTATGTTCCACTATGCAAACAAAAGTCATCTCACGTATTAAGTTTCTTGCTAACTTTGAAGCATTTTGTTTTGTAATTGATACAAAATATAGATATCATCCGCACACAGGAACAGAGTCTATAAAACTCGATTTTACCAATAAAATTTCTCGATTTTCTAAATGTTAAGTTTTAATTGAATTTGAGGTATCTAGCGAAGTGACGAAATCTCATACAAATTCCACTTTATATAACATGCAAAGGTATTATTTATGACAATAATAGTTACCTTTTAAATACAAAAGGATATCGTTTATGTTTCATGCAATATCAGTATTTAATAGGATAATCCATTTCGTTTGCTTATTACGGGTTTCCACATCTTTTATTCTAATTGTAAATATTTATTACAAACAAATGTCGCAACGCTCTAAAGGCTATAATTTCTATTCTATGCATTAAGCAACGATCTATATTGTTCCTTAAATCGAATATTATACCCGGCCACATCGCAAAATGATTTATAAATGTATTGTTCATTTTTTATTGCTTTCATTGCATTATTATGCCTACAGAATATCAAATACTGAAATTTATAGAGCTTATTTCACAGAAACTCAATTTTACAAGGCGTGACGGGATCGCCATGTGCAGACTTAGGAATTCAAATATGCAACACCTTTCGATTATTTCTTTCAGGATAAATTCACTATCTCATGTTAAAATAGTAATAATAGTGATACAAACAATAAAAATAACAATATTAATCCAAGTTACGGAAAAGTTTTAAGTAATTCAGTATCTGGTAAATAAATTAACCCAGCTCTCAGTTATGATGAATAATATATTTTAAACACATATTATTTTACTTTCCTCGAAAGATAAATGTATATATTTCTTAAATACACAGACTGCTAGCCTACAATGTACATATATTTATCTATTTAATTTATAATATTAAGTTTCTAGATCGCTAATTCATTACCGAACTCATAATATGCGCTGGCTAAATTGTAGAAAAGTGAAAGGGTAGTATAATGCGTTTATACAAGCATAATTTATTCAGAATTGTTAGAACTTTTAAAGAGTGTATTTCTGATAATGTATTTGCCTTTTTTAATTTAATGTCTTGCAGCTAAATTAGTGTACAGTGAAAAAAGTTAGAATAGAAACTGCTAGGGACTGGTTTGAATTCTCAAAGCAAAATTACTAGAAAAGTAAGTGTTTCACGACAAACAGTGGCTGGAATTACAACTCAAATTTATAGTAAGTATATATATAGTATAGTGTTTCAAATTTCGCGATTTTTTGAAAGAATTGCATTCACTTTCAAAAACTTTTTATTGGTAATTGAAGTATCACTTATAACATTTATTTGCGAAAAATAATATCTGCCAAATGAACTCCTCTTGCAACTTCACAGACGTCCACTCTCTTGTTAAAATTTTCAATGACATTTTGACATAATTGAGGCTCTATCTCACCAATGACAGGAATAATTTGATCTTTCAAAGCAGTAATTGATTGTGGACTGCTTTTATAAACCTTGACTTTTCACGTAACCCCAAAGAAAATAGTCTGACCGTGTCAAATTACATGATCTTAGTGGCCAATTAACATCACCGTTTCTTGAGATTACACGTCCGGGAAATTTTCTCTCAATAAATCAATTGATTCGTGTGCAAAGTGAGGTGTAGCGCCATCCTGTTGAAACCACATATCCTCTAGATCAATATTCATTAATTCAGGCAGTTTTGTTTATTAACATAGCCACCAGGTTCAAAATGTGCCTCATCGGAAAACATTATTTTTTGAGAAAAATCAGCTGGTTGTTCATTGATGAAATTGACAAATGAACGACGTTTTAAATGATCTAATTTCTTCAATTCCTGTATTATTTGAACCTTATATGACTTGAGAGTCAAATCCTGGTGTAAAATACGCCATGTCGTTGATCCACTAAGTCCAAGTTGTTGTGAACGTCGTCTAATGAACATTTCAGGATCTCCAACACTTTCACGAACGAAACCAATATTTTCTTGTGAATGACCACTACGACTGTATTTCTCACTTTTTTGATCTTCCACGGAACCGGTCTCTTGATATTTTTTAATAATTCGACCAATAGTGCTTTCAGATGGATGATTATGTAAATCATAAAATTCACGTAATTTTCTAAAAATCCTTTTCACAGAACGCTGATTTTCATAAAATAATTCAACAACTTTAACGCGTTGTTGTTCTGTATACGAAGCCATTTTTATAAATGTCATACATCGCACTTTTTAAATGCCCACATACCCAGACAAATTCAGTGCGCCATCTATATTTTATTTATTCTCGCAATTTGAAACACCCTTTATATTTCGTACTCTGAATATGTTATTTCTTTAGTTACTATTTTATTTTTAGTTTCATATTATATTACATAAGACGTACTAATTCATTTTTGCTTTAGTATTTCATAATAAAACATCAACTGTATTCAAACTTTTATCCCTCATTGTATGTAACCAAAGATACCGTTATATAATCTTCTAATTTACCCTTAAATTGATTTTATTCCCAAAAAAGATAATATCGTTACCGTCAATATGTTTGTCGGTTATTTTTAATTTACAAAGCACGGTATCGAATAATTAATTTAAGGATATATGAAGGATTGTTTTACGTTTCATCTTGTCTCTCTTCACATTGCAATTGAGAACATCAAAAGTTACACGGGGCGTTCATTGGGACTGGATAGCTATCATATTTCATATATAATTCGCACTATAACTTGAGGATTTGTTATCCAAGCAATAATTTATACGCATTGATATGTATCCAGACGCGGACGATAAGTTTATTTTTTTAATTGCTCCTCTGCCACATATTTATTATACAGAATATAATGTATTTGTATGCATATATATGTGCGCGTTCTTTTGTGAAATACGAAAAGAAAATAAAAAGAAAGCAGAAAGTGGGGAAAAAGCAAATAATAGCCCTCGAATTCCATAGTACGTACATACATGGAATTACAAAAGCCGTTCTTACTATGGATTAGTATCGCATAAAAAAAATCGTTTACAAACGTAAGTCTTGTAGTTAAAAGTAAATATAGCATACAAGGGAGGCCGAAACTAATTTTTTTTGAGATTTATAGATTGCTTCGATTGAGAGTGGAATAGTCATATGTCGTTTGTGTCCCGAATAAAATAAAACGAAGGGCTTTGATCTTGGATCGTTATTGTTTTTATTATATTCATATACGAGGGCAGTTTAAAAAGTTTCACCCATAATCCATTAAACGACATCAAAGTTAACAAGTTATATGAATTGAATGTCATCGCACGTTCGATAAAGAAATAGAAAAAATATCTTGTGACAGAAATCATGATCCTATCTCTAGCTACAATTGGTTACTGTTAACTTCCATACTGGCGTTTCTGTATTATTTTCATTGCATTCGAAACCAATCCTGTCAGAGATATGATTGAGGCACTATTTATCCTTTGTGGATTTCTTTTGCTTTGAGTGCTACACACAGTTCTCGAAGTGTCTCCAAAAAGATGGTCGCGATATTTGTCTCGAAAGCGGGTCATATAGCAACAATTCCGCTACAAGATCAAAGAACTGTTACTGCCGATTAGTATACAGTCATGTGTTTGCCACAAGTCATCGCCGAGCTTTGAAAAACGAACCTCGAGCGACGAGTCGTCCTCCATCAAGGCAATACAAGTTTGCACACAGCACGCAAGACAATTGAATTTTTAACGCAACAAAACGTCGAATTATTGGACCATCCTCTGTATAGTCTGGACCTACCAACGATTTCTTTACCTTTCCGAAAATCAAGAACAGACTGAGTGGTCAAAGGTTCCAGTCATCAGAAGGAGTTGTCGATGCCTTCAAAAACACAATTTTAACTGTGCCAACAAACGAGTGAAACAACTTCTTCTATAGTTGATTCGAGCGCATGCAAAAGTGTGTTATTCTTCGTGGAAAATACTTGGAAAAACAATGAAGTCTTTAAAAGCTATTTACTGTTTTATTCCACGGATACACAAAAACAACAATATAACAAATACATCAACTGTTCCAATCGGGTTGACTCGATGTACTAAACTTACTCTGATGCACCGCCAAGAATTAGCAGTTCTTCTTATCAATATTAAGGGCACTCGAATAGGCGTTCATCGAGCGTTGACGCAGCCATTTAATAACAGATATAGGACTAGTAATGTCTGCTCCTTTAATAAAACTAATCAATTTTGCTATTGCCATGTCAACTTTTTCTAATGAATCCAATAATACCAGTTTTCAAAGAAGGCGACACCTCCGACATGAACTCTCCAGCAATTACCATATTTCCACGTAGTCTGGAAGCTTAGAAGAAAAGAGAGAACGTTTTAAAAAGTTTAATATGTAATATATCTTGAAAACCAAGCTACAGCACCCCCACGTTCATGATTCTCTTCTTCAAATGACCCATAAAATCTATTCCGCGGCCGAAGTTATCGCACTTTGCACTTCCAAATGGATTCGCCATAAAGTAGGTTGAAAAACTTGATCGTAATGGATAATTAACGAATGGAAGCTTATTTGAATACACAATATCTAAAAGAATATTATGAGTACCACCACTATTGACCAACCAAAGATAAACATGTATTTAGTAGACCGATAGCTCAGTGGTAAGTTGCTTATCACGTCGGTGGCTTCAGAAATGGACCTGATATTTCCGGGAAGGTCTTTCGTAGTTTACCTTCTCGTTTAAGTGAATGCTGTCAGTCAAAGATCTTAAAACGTGCCACGAACACGGCGTAATAGTAATTGGTGGTGAATAATATAGTCTGTCTAGCGAAACTGGCCGTAGCATAGTGTGGAGGGTCGCGTATATTGAATTACCTCACTATAAGATGACCGGTTCTATTATTATCTAGCTCTAAAAATAATCATCTTCTTCATTGGTAAATCAATGAATTATTATTTCTATTATATGCGAAAGGATGTTTATTCACAGTATTTAACGATGTTGTGATTAAAATTCCTAGGAAATAATTTGATTCAATTCTTAGTGTATCTTTCGGCATCTCTTTCATATTACTTCTTCAAGTCATCTTATTTATTGTTCAACGTTAGGATTCTGTATATACATACATTACGCTGCATATAAAATAAATAATGAATTTGTTTTGATCTTCTTTGTATTGTTTTGCACGTTTTAGTTAATGTACTATTGTATACATAATTTCACAAAAGCTAATATTTCGGCGTTTAATCTGCAAATCTTAGTTTTTTTAAACACACCGGAACTCGTGCAATACAGCACTACAAACTTTAATTATAGATACATTTACCTAATATAGCACATTTAAACTTGAATTTAATTACCTAATTGTTGTACATTCATGCAAATACAATTTCCCCTTCAGGTTTTTAACATCAACAGCGTAAATGTTAATGCTGCTCTATTCATGCTCATGTTAAAACAATAGAAAGACCTAACGTAGCAGATTTAATAACGGTCTGCCACGGTCTCTATTATGTTCACTAGACGATATTAATTTAATATTTGCTTTCAGTGTCCACTCTAGTGTTATTAGGTAATTGTTTTCAACAATGCTGAAGTAAAAATTAACTTTTCAGGCTAAGAGAGTAAATGAATTCCTTGTAAAGACAATCATGCTTCTTAATATTTTAAGTTTATTTGACTTTTCATATAATCCTGAATAACGTTAATACGAGGGTAGTCGTTTATATTTCGGGAACTGGCAACACAGTTAGTGCTGCCTCCGATCTGATGGTTGCATCGTGAAGTTCGTCATTTTTGACAAACTTGGACGGCGTTCTTTGGACGATGAATTTCGTGAAGATTGTCCCACAAATATTGTTGTGTCGGAAAACATTAATGCAGTTTCTGAATTGATAATGGAAGACCGTCATTTGACATACCGTGAGATCGAGGAATCTCTAGGTATTAGTAACACCAGCATGCATAAGATCCTGCATGAGCATTTAGCCGTTAAGAAGCTGTGTTCACGTTGGGTACCACATAATTTGACAACCGACCAAAAAAGGACTCGCGTCGATTGGTGCCAAAAAATGCACAAAAAATGCAATGGCGGTGTTTCAAAAAACATTTATAAAGTCGTCACAGGTGATGGAATCTTGGATCTATACGTGTGAGCCCGATAGTAAATAGCAGTCGACTATGTGGGTATTCAAGATGAGCAAAATCAACAAAAGTTGTTCGAGCTCGAAGCACATCAAAACAAATGGTAGCCTGTTTTTTCGGAAAAGCTGGTCACGTTACAACCGCGCCTTTAGAGAGTTGTAGAATGATCAATTCCGAATGATACACAATTATTTGTTTGCAAAAATTTTTTGAAGAAATAAGGAAAACAAATCGAAAATGACAGATTATTCTCCACCATGACAATGCGATCTCTTACAGGTCGGTTCAAACAATTGAATATTTGACCAGGCAAAACATTGAATTGATGAGCCATCCACCGTACAGCCCTGATCTAGCACCCTGTGATTTCTTTGTGTTCCCACACGTGAAGAATAAACTTCGTGGTCAACGGTTTTCTACGCCGGAAGAGGCAGTTGAGGCATTCAAAGCTCATACTTTGGAGATACTGACTTCACAGTGGCAGCAATGCTTTTCGGATTGGTTTAAACGAATTCAAAAGTGCATTGATTTCCAAGGAGAATATTTTCAAAAGCAATAAAACTATTTTCGATTATAAAAAATTTTTTTTGTTTGCTATTTCCGAAATATAAATGGCTATTCTCGTATTAGAAACATTTATAGGAGTTTCGAAAGTTTTGTGCTGGAGACACGAAAGATAATCACCACAAAATGGTACATAGAAGAGTTTATACCAAAAATCGTTGAAACTTCATCCATCACTCTAAAGTGTGTACCAAGTATTTAGCAAAAATTATGTTGAAGATACTGAAACTCACACCTTCTAGACTTTACGCTGTTTCTTGGGAGAAAGTTTTGCAACGGTAAAGGGTTAAGCCATTGGGATGACAAGTCGGCACAGCTTTTTAACGAAATGTGGAAGAGTTGATTTGGTGACTGGTTTCGGTAAATGGACAAGTGCATAAATGTGGTGTAAACTCCTTATAAAGGCCGCCAAATTGAAGTTTTATGGCAAAACTTTTATGGTTCCATTTGTAATTATTAATTTGTATGTATTATGACTAAAGATATTCCTTTCGTATCCTACATGATTTATCGAGGGCATTTGATAGCATAGATCTTTCCAAGTTCATTTATAAACACGAAGTCTATGGAGTTAGAAGCATACATTTAACTTGGTTCTCTGCGTATTTGTCTAATAGACAACAGACTGTGAAGATCGTCTCTAATGGTTCCTACGCATATTCTGAAGAAGCCTTTGTGGTGTATCCCAGGGCAACATCTTCGGCACTATTCTTTTTGTGATTTATTTTAATAACATTTATGCAGTTGAAGATCCTTTGGAGGACAATAAGACCTTAACGGTGGACTATGCTGATAAAACGTCACTCACCATTAGAGATGATGCACTTAAGACGGTTGTCGGTGTTAGCTCTAAATATATATTCGGATTTGTGGAAGAACTACTCGTGGATTCTACAACAGGACAACGCACCAGCTCACAATGCCCTATCCGTGAGACAATTTTTACCGGGCAAGCGCATTGCTGTGCTTGATCATCCTCCATATTAACCAGATCTCGCGCCATGTGACTTCTACCTGTTCCCAAAAGTGAAAAGTGCATTAAAAGGAACACCTTTTCAGTCTGTTGAATATGTAAAAGCAAAAACGACAGAGTTGTTGAAGAGGCTGACAACTGATGAACTACAACATTGTTTCGAACAGTGGAAGACACGTATACAGCGCTGTATAGGTCGGGGAGGGGTGTATGTTGAAGGGGATAAAAGATAAATATAAGTTTATTTGCAATAAATAGCATTTCTCACACCAGTCTCGTTATTTAATTGCCACACCTCGTATTTTCTATTTCAAGAAGTCGAAGGACATATATATTTATATATAAAATCTGTGAAGTTTTATTTGCTAATAAAAGCCAAAATGCAAGATCAGAAAAGACCGAAAGAAAATGAGGGAAACGAAGTCAATCGAAATTACATATTAGAACTCGACAGAGCGAAAATTGTATTAGAATGACCGATACTATTGATTAACATGGAATTTAATTTACTTACAGCGCTACAGTTGTAGTATTGTTAAATTCATTTGGTGAATATCACACTGTGAGAATCCACAGGAAACTCATTGTTTAGTCGTACCTTTAATTATCACTGAATTAGCATTTTAACCACGGTTCAATTACCCGGCTTAATTTAAATTATTTTCCTCTTAAGAAAAAAATCTGTCGACATTTCACAAACATTCGATTTAATTACGGACAAACTTGAACTTGAGTTTCGAACCATGCGGAAGATATACAGGGTAAAAGACGGCAATCTTTTTTTGTTCTGAATCCACATCAATCTACAACTTCCTGTCTCTGTTCATTGCTTGATTCATGTATCGCCCCCTCCTGTCTGATTAATAAACGCCAAGTGTAATAAAAACTAATTCTCCATTACCGAATGAATTAGCAACATCGCGGATCTATTTCTGAAATACAAATTACATACAAAGTTAGAAAGTGAATTCCACAAAATTTCTTGAGTAACTGTGTAAAATTATACATTATGCTACACTGCTCCAAACAACAGATATATTAGGTGCGCAACTAAGTTCTCGCTGTTTTTTTGATGAAAATCCAACTTTATTGTGAAAAAATGTTTAGAAATGAATCATTCAAAGTATTGCCAATCGCTAGCGACAACTTTTTCCCATCTTTCTGACAGAGTTCGAATACCGTCACGATAGAAGTGTTCGTCTTTTGAGGCTATCCACGAATCGAGACATTTTGAGATGTCTTCATATGAGCGGAACTGCTGATTAGCCAGACCATGTGCTATCGAACAGAATAAGTAATAATCGGACGGCGCAATATCTGGGGAATATAGCGGGTAGGATAGGACCTCCCATTTGAGCGTTTCTAAGTAGGTTTCAACGGGTTTGGCAACGTGAGGCTGGAGTTGTCATGCTGTAGAACCACTTTTTCGTGCCTCTGCTCGTATTGTGGCGGCTTTTCGCGCAGTGCTCGGCTCAATCGCATCAATTGAGTTCGATACCGTTCCCCAGTGATGGTTTCGTTCGATTTCAATAGCTCCTAATAAATAACACTGCCCTGGTCCCACCAAATACACAGCAAAACCTTCGCAGCGTGAATATTCGGCCGAACCGACGACGTAGAAGCATAACCGGGCAGTCCCCATGATTTTGTTCTCTTTGGCTTGCTGTAATGAATCCATTTTTCATCACCCGTAACGATGCGATGAAGAAAACCCTTCCTTTTTTGCTGCTGGAGTAGTTGTTCACAGGCGAAAAGATGACGCTCAACGTCTCTTGGCTTAAAATCATAAGGAACCCAAGTTCCTTGTTTTTGAATCATTCCCAACGCATGCAATCGCTGGGAAATGGTTTGGCGTGTAACTCCTAATGCTGAAGCAAGCTCATTTTGCGTTTGGCGCGGATCCTCATCGAGCAATGCCTCCAATTCAGCCTCTTCGAAGGTTTTTGGTCTTCAATCATGGCACGTTGTTTCACTTAGAGCAGCATCTCCGTAAACTTTTTGAAGTTCTCGTTGCGTTTTAGCCGCCGTTTTCTTCGAATGAAAGAAGAAAAGCAACACTTTCCGCAAATGACGATTATTTGGCACAAAATCAGACATTTTCACACAACCAAAAGTATATGACGCAAAAAGAAAATCACTAATGTGTCAAAGCGGTTTGTTTACCATATGTCTAAACTTGGTTCATGACGTTTTGGTTATGTCACAATCGACCAGCACTTACTACTGGAGCCATCTCTTGAAAAACAGCGAGAACTTACTTGCGCACCTAATAAAAACGCTAACAAATTTATGTTTTTTGTATTTTAATGTTTTTTATGGAAGAATTTTTAATGTATGAAAGATGCGGAAATATGCATTTTTACAGGAACTTTATTGCAATAGTTCTTATCAAAAATAGAGATTAATAATTTCTATTCTAAGTATCTTATTGGCATAGGTAGGATTAATATATCGAACATTTCTTGGGGATTCATATACTATTCCTTCTTGACTGTAATTCGTAATGCCTGAGGCATTCTTGCCAGCATATCCCCAGCAAGATGTTTTCCCGCAACATCGCAAGCGTGTTTTGTCTAGCTATCATCTAGGTAATTGACTTGCCACTCCATTCTTTGATAGCAACTGCATCACTTCAATTATTCGCCATGTCACCATCACAGGACGAGCATTATCGTCCATAAAAATGAATTTTTTCGACACTGCTGCTGTATACCGAATGGATCATAAGATCTCATCTGGATATCTCTGGGAAGTGAGAGCTTAATTTTTTATGAAATAAAGGCAGGTGTGCCCTCAAGTATTTATCTCAGCTCATACTATCGCGTCCCTACCCTCGTATTGAAGCATTTTTGCATTGAAGCACTCCAATTGATATGTTCATTTGCCCATATTCTACTAGTTCTTTTATACTTTACAGCATAGGTTCCCAAACTTTTTAAAGCTATGGCGACCTTAACGTTCAGATTATTTTCGGCGGCGCCCTTCATGTGAAGCAAAACTGAAGACCTGATAATTTTGAGTCTAAATTCTTAAATTTAAATAAATTCTATGCTATAATCTCTAAATTTAACTTTTAGATTTTTATAAGACTTTAATTTTGTTTAAATATTTTGTGAATAATTGTTGGTAAATTTGTTTTTTTAGTAATTGTAATAAGGAAGAGAAGGGAAACGTAAATAAATCGAAAAATAAAGAAAATCGCATTTAATCTGGTACGTAGACTTTCGAGGTCGTGGTCCATACTACCTGCTTCTGGGCTTCCGGGCTGGAACCGCGTCACTAGTATAACTGCCGACGTTTCAGCTTCAGCGCGACAGAAGATGTCCCATATGAGTGGGTACGCAACGTCGGCAGTTATACTAGTCACACGGTTCCAGCCCGGAAGCCCAGAAGCAAAAATCACATTTATTTTGAAAACAGAAACCGTAACTAATTAATACAAAACAGAGAATCATTTTAAACGTAATTGGGTACAAGTAACAAGATTTTCAAAAATGTTTTCTGTCCTAATGAGAGGCATGGGCTTGTTTATTTTTGAAATTATATTTTTCAATTCAAAATATTCTAGGCGACCAATGAACCACAAATAAAACACTTCTCCATGTAGACAAACCAACCAATTACAAAATTTGAGGTGCCGTTTTTTTTAACACTTCAGTACCAGCTGCGTCCAGGCGAGCCCAAAATTCACAGATACGTAAGTCGAGTGAAATTTTTACGTTGATAATAGCCTTTCAGTGCAAACTTACTAATGACACAATACTACAGCGAATTTTTGCGACACTCTACATCAACAACACAAAAAAAAACTAAAATAATAAGTAATTATATTTATTATTTTTAATATTGGTAGTAACTGACCCGTACGCTAGTGTAAAAGCACTTGTTTCTGTAACCTTATTGTCAATTATATAAAAATGAAATTCATAAATAGTTTATTTGAAAAAAATGTACCTCTGCCTGTAATATTGTTGCTTTGAGTTTGGGGATTTAATGTTGGCAAAGAATAGAAGCTTCCTTTATTCTTCCTATGTGGATTTCCTACAATCCATTGACCGAATTCTTGTGTGTTATTGTTAGTTATTTCGATAAGCCCCGAAATGTGAAATTCGTGTCCCTGTTATTTTTCAAACCTATTCTCTACAGTAAGTTTAGGGTCATAAGTCACTGAGGCATATGAACATTGATCCCGAGGCCAGAATAAAAAAAAATTTGAAGTTAAAAATTAATAAAAAAAAGGTCTTTCTTCTTGCGATATGCCACACTGTTACTTAACAATACCTACTCGTATTTCATTTAAATATACGTTTTCGGTTAGTTTCGATATTTCAGGAAATTTAATTATAGATAATTATTTACTTTAGCCCGACTAAATTATCCTTGTTGTAACTTTTTAATTACGCCTTCCTTTGTACGAAACGAACTTTGCCCGCATGCTGCCGTTTTAGGGTTCTTTTCATTGTAGACTTTCATTCGTTAAATAAAAGTTTTCAATTTCTTGTATTCGCTATCAGTTAGTGAGACAAGCGGAGCAATTACAATAGAAAGTACAATACAAATCTACTGTAGAATCAACGAATTTTAATGGTATTATTTCATCTTAAATTTTTTCAATATTTGTTTAAAAAGTGACAAGTTCTATGTATAGCAATAGGTAGTAAGAAACTAATTAAATTCTGTTTCCGAGAAAAAGCCGTGTTATTTTAGTATTTCATAAAATTCTATCTGAAGAATTGAAATGCCCGAAAGCATTACTTTGATAAATGGAAATACAACATCCTTTTTTATGTAATTTCTGGTTTAAAACCTGTCTCTGTTCTTTTGGATAAATGTATCTTCATTTGGTATAATTTTCAGTCAATTAAGTATGGTAACTTCATTCTTTTCATTATCGCAAATTTTAACTCAGACATTCAGCATAATTTAAGAATACGCAAGTATAATCTGGTACGTAGACTTCCACGATCGTGGTCTATACTACGAGGGAGCGTTTTTATATTCGCGGAATATGGGACAAGGGGTGGAAATAAAAAAACCAAATTATTTTTCTTTTTCAATATATTCACCTGCAAGACGGATACATTTTTCACATCTTTCAATTAATTTATTTATACCCTCATAAAAAAATGATTTCTCTTTATCTGCAAAATACGCCGAAACTGCCTCCTTGACTTCATCATCGGCAGTAAATTTTTTACCCCGCAGCTCTTTTTGCATTTTCGGAAACAGGTAATAATCACTCGGGGCCAGGTCTGGGCTGTAGGGTGGGTGATTCACAATTTCGAAGTCCACCTTATGCAGGGCAGCTAACGCAACGCGGCTCTTGTGGACGGGCGCGTTGTCGTGCAAAAGCAGAACACCTTTTGTCAATTTTCCCCGTCTTTTCTCTTTAATGGCTTCTTTTAGTCGCTCTAATATTGAAGCGTAATATTCTCCGGTTATAGAAACACCTTTATCTTTATAATCAATCAACAATATTCCTCCCGAGTCCCAAAATACCGTTGCCATGAGTTTCCCAGCTGATTGTGACACTTTAAATTTCTTGGGAGGTGCTGTGCCCTTTTTATGCCACTGCATGGAGTCTTGTTTGGACTCAGGTTCATAATGATGAACCAAAGTTTCGTCTCCAGTAACAATTCCACTCAATACACCATCCTTGTCTTCATTACAGAGGTCCAAAAATGCACGCGAACACTCTACGCGCTGTTGTTTTTGCGGCGGCGTGAGCATTCTCGGCACCCATCTTGCGCTGACCTTAGACATGCCGAGATGATCGTGTAGGATTTTAAAAATTGTTGTATCGGATACTCCAACCATTTCTGCGAGTTGTTTCTTCTTTAGTCGACCATCTTCGAGTACAATTTGTTCAACTTTTTGGATAAGTGCTGGCGTGGTCACCTCAATGCTCCTGCCCGGCCTCGGGTCGTCTTCAAGGGATTCCCTTCCTTGTTTAAATAAACTATGCCACTTGTACACCATGGTTTTTCCTGGACAAGAGTCGCCGTAAATCAATGACATCTCATTCATTATGATCGCGACTGATTTTCCTTGCCTGGTAAGGAACTTTATAACGGCACGATATTCGATTTTTTCCATATTTCACTTTTCACTCCTGATTATGTTACTTGGTTGACGATAGCTCAAAGACTAACTATCTAATAACAATGAAACTTCGTATTTATACTAATCATGAGTCGCTGCACAGGCCACGCCCCCAATGCGCCTACTCACCCCTCTACAACCCGCTCATTCCGCGAATATAAAAACGCTCCCTCGTATCTGCTTCTGGGTTTCCGGGCTGGAACCGCGTCACTTGTATATCTGCCGACGTTTCGTACCCATTTGTATGGGACATCTTCAGGGCTAAACTACTGCATGAAACGTCGGCAGATATACAGGTGACGTTGTTCCAGCCCGGAAACCCAGAAGCAGATAATACGCAAGTATGTCCATGGTGCTATACCGTTTGCCATGCAGGCAATAAAGGCGCGTTTATTTGGTCAAGCGATTGAGGTAACCACTCATTCAATCATTCTATAGTAAAGCTAATCTTGCGCTTAGGCCTAGACTTAGAATCATTAAGATTTGGCGATAGATTATGTGCGTACAGCCTCACCGAGAATACTGTTGCAAGTAACACATTTAATTGTAGTTGCTGTATATTCTAACGTACAAAAACGATTTAGAAATTTATTTACACCTGTCGCAATTAACGATCCACTTTTGCGAGGCATCCTCGCGTCACTGACATGATGCAGATTATCGGAAGTACTTGCAAGGTAACTCTTCCCCCCACGTTCATGTCGCTGGTTACACGGACACGGAGGTTTGCACGATCCTTGTGCCTCATTAACCGTCATAGTTTCCGCTTAAAATCTATGAAACTAAACCTTCTGAAGAGAAAGCACTGTATTTGGGATATTTTGGTTCAAGAATCCATAGTGTATGATTGATAAGGCCGATTGGACCTTCTACTTTATCGTTTCTTCTTCTTTTCCGTTTACCTTCGTCTTGAATAAGGCGCGTGGTGGTATGCAGTTGGTCAAGATTGGAATTTTGTTTTATTGAAAAACACATCTTATAATTTAAATTAACAATTAATTCTTCTTTTCTTTATACAGTCACAATTTAATAATAATAATTTTGACAGTATTAAAATTTATTTTAGTTGTAAAACCAATGCGGTTACCTTTTATGGTATTATTTTTTCCAAGCTTCATTATTTTCTTAAATATTTTTTAAATTATTTACAAAGACTGTGATAAAGTATGTAATTAAGTTTTATGTGTAAAATGTACAAGCATTAGTAAAAAATAGATATCAAACGATACGCGGATATACTTGCATGTGTGTATGTATCCTTAAGAAAATATTGGCTGTCGACCGCAAACTGTGTACTGTGTTGCGGGTATTAGAGGCGTCTGGAAAATTTTCTGAAAGGAAAGGCATTTAAAGAAATTGGTGGCATAAAGAGGGTCTGCAATGGACAACTATGATGGCAGAATAGAAAAATCACACTAAAATTAATAAATGATTAGGAACGTGATATTATGATAATATTGAAAACAATATCATTAGAAACTTAGTCGTGAAAAGTGCTTTAAAATGATGTGTCACACGACTTGCTTAATGTAATCGTTGTGTAATAAAAACAAATAAGAAGTAAGAAATATCCGTTACCTAAGATATTTGACAGATAGTGAATATTATTCTCTATAAAAGGGTTAAAATTTCATACATGATCGTCATTATAAATTAGGTGAAAACGCTGAATTTAATAAATATACTAGAAACGGACGACGTACAGTACTTATCGTTAGGTAATACTTTTTTTTGG